>CM074450.1:27217287-27427287 GCA_037101425.1 Elopichthys bambusa | reverse complement strand
ATGTTGAGACTGACTAAGCAGGTCACAGAATGGCTGCTGCTTAGTTTTCTCTCTATGTTGAGTAGCCTCTCGGCTATTTTCAGTATAGTTTGAGTTGGCACTCATTGCTTCAGTTTGTATGTCTACGGCGGCCCTAACCGGCCGCCTGACTTTTCAGCTTTGAGCTTCACTTTATTTTTCTCATCATGAGATTTAGAAGTGGAGATCAGGCTGTTTGTTATGGTGCCTGTTGTATATAATAAAGAAAATAGGCCTATAACTTGGCAGCCAGGCTAGAGCTAGGTGATGTGATATATGAAGTAACCCCATATGTATTCACTATCCTTTCAGGATTTGTTTCCTAGTTCTGGTTTTCCTCCCGAGGGAGTTGTTAGGCTGTACGCCCAATTATCCCCTTGCTGGTGTAGGTGCAATTTGAGTTTTACAGCTAGGTTGTAGACTGTTTTCTGACTCCCTTATGCTGTTCCTCAGGTGGTAGGCCCTTATCTTTGCGTAGATAAGTTATGCAGGTGTGTGCTTGGCCCCACTTTCTAGAACTTTCATGCTAAAAGGAATAATTTTCTTCTGAGCCACTTGATAATTTGTTTTATCAAGTTTGAGTTGACGTTGCTAGTTTTTTAGCTCCTGTCCTCTGGGGCTTAGATCAGATTTGAGGATCTGTGTGGGAAGTGTTTTTCTTTTCAAAACAGCATGTAGATCAAAGTTTGTTACTTTGGGTTCTAGACTTTTGCCCTACACTGTATGTGAACCTATGCTGCCACTGGTTGGCACCTGCTCTCATAACAGTAGGCCCTTTGCTGTGAAAGTAGGCCTCTGTTTTGAGTATTTGGTGACTTGTACTCTCCAGTCTGAGGTCTTTGTCACTGGGTGCATCACCTGTTGGATTGCATATTCAGGGTAGTTAGTGCCACTTTGTTGAGAAAAACTGGTATCTATTAGCTCCCTTTTTTAGTGGTCTGGTTAACGGTTATACTGCTTATAACTCGGATTGTAGGCCTTATGATATTCGGCCTCCTTCTAGTTAGCGGTTGTTCTACTATACTGTTTAACTGATCATAATGTGCTCACATATTTTCACAGGTTTACGCTGCCACAGGCCATGCCGCGTGTCTGTCTGAGGTAGTAGGCTTATATTAGCCTTCCTTAGACCATGTTGGCTTTGTTTGGTTCCCTTTAGTCAAAATGTGTATTTAGGGTACATTGCCTGTTGGAATGTGTAGCCTAGCGCAGGTTGCAGTTAGCTTCCCATAGCTTTTTGGGTTACAGCTGGTTCCCTGTAGCTTGGTTCACTTTAATTCACGAGCTGTAGCCACGTGTTATTGAATTGGCAGGCCCCTTCAGGCCTCCTTTTTAGTTTACGTTTGGCACAATTTGTGTTTTAACCTGTGAGTAGGCTGATCGCCACCTGTTACTGGAATGGAGGCCCCTTTAGGCCTCCTTTTTCTAGTCGACTTGTTGGCAGGATGCCTGGGAAACCATGCCACCGTCGGCCACACCCCATCACTGACGGATAGGCCCTAACAGGCCTGTTCTCGGTGTTTGGCAGTGTTGTTCATGTGTTAATCATGACACTGTTAATACATGGCCTCTGGGTGGTATGGTTATGGTAGCCACTTGCTGATGCCACGTGTTTACTAAGGCAGGCCTACTTCGTCCTCCGGTGTAATATGTGGAGTTCAGTTATATACTCCTCTCGCTGTGAGGGTGACAAGGTGCTTTTTACCGAGTATTTCGAGTGGCTAGTCCCTCAGGTTGGTTTGGCAGCACTTTAATTCACGAGCTGTAGCCACGTGTTATTGAATTGGCAGGCCCCTTCAGGCCTCCTTTTTAGTTTACGTTTGGCACAATTTGTGTTTTAACCTGTGAGTAGGCTGATCGCCACCTGTTACTGGAATGGAGGCCCCTTTAGGCCTCCTTTTTTTTTCTAGTCGACTGGTTGGCAGGATGCCTGGGAAACCATGCCACCGTCGGCCACACCCCATCACTGACGGATAGGCCCTAACAGGCCTGTTCTCTGTGTTTGGCAGTGTTTTTCATGTGTTAATCATGACACTGTTAATACATGGCCTCTGGGTGGTATGGTTATGGTTATGGTTATGGTAGCCACTTGCTGATGCCACGTGTTTACTGAGGCAGGCCTACTTCGGCCTCCGGTGTAATACGTGGAGTTCAGTTATATACTCCTCTCGCTGTGAGGGTGACAAGGTGCTTTTTACCGAGTATTTCGAGTGGCTAGCCCCTCAGGTTGGTTTGGCAGCAAAACCTTACTGAAGGTCGTTTTTTACCTAGATCTGCCTCCCTGAGTCCTATTCTAGTTGAGCTAAGGGCCACCTAGCGCCTAGGGTGGATCTTTTGTGCTCCTAGAAACGGCCACAAGACTACGCCGTGTGTATTAGAGGTTGCTAGGCCTACGGGCCGCCTAGTTTTAACACACTGGAGTATGTTTGCGTGTATTTCTCTTTGAGATTTATCTTTATACACTTCTGTTGGCCAGAGGCCTAAGTGATAAACCAACCTCCTTTTGTCTGGTTGTTTATCGTCCTTTGGGCCTAAACACTGCCACGAGCTGATGCCACGTGTCTGTTGAGGTTATAGGCCCCTCCAGGCCTTCCTTAATACGTGCTGGCGTACGCTGTACTCCTCTTGCTTTAGAGAGTAAAAGGTGTTTTTACTGAGTACACTGCTCGGTGGATCGTGTTGGGTGGATTGTCATGTGGGCACTCTGCAGCCTCTTAGGCTGCCATTGAAGTCATCTTTCTACCCCGGAAAGAAAGCCGGGCCACTTTCTGTTTGACTTCTGTTATTCACTTAACTCTATCATGCTGTAGGCCTCTTTCGGCCTCCATGAGTATGTGCCCATCGCATGGTCTACCTGTTAGGTGAGTTTCGTACTTCCCTTTTAGGGTTATGTTTGTAATAGTGCTTAGCTCCCTAAGCTGGTCATGGTGGTAGGCCTAGATCAGGCCTCCTCTTAAGGATCCAGCATCAGGCTGGTTTGTGCTTCCCTGGATCAGGGTTCTGTAGCGCACGGCCTCCTCAGTGCGTTAATTAAGCACTGGGTAGATCCTAGGATGAGTGGATTATACTCCCCTCAATACGAGGGTTCATAGCACTTAGCTGAGTTCTGCTCTCCAGGATGCCCGTCTCTACGCGTGGGTTTGAGTTTGTTCCTGCCCCTTTACAGTCACTCTTACTTACTATCTTCTGTGAAGAATGCGTGTTAGGAGGCTCTGTATTCAGACAGGGTTGGCCCAGACTGAGTTTGTCTCAGGTCAGACAAGGTCGGCCTCCCTGGTGGCATTGAGGGTGACTTCGTTCCCCTCTAGTGGCTGGCCGGGGTTCCCTTCGGTTCCCTGGCCACATTCCCTTGAAGGGACCACTGTTTCTTATGGAAAAGTGGGTTCCAGACGCTTTAGCACCTTCTGTAGGGCCTTTGAGGAGGTCCTTCATGGAATTTAGCTTGGGCTGTTGGCCGAAGGGAATGCTGTCACTGACAGCCTGGTGTGACCCGAGGGAGAGTTGCCAAGCAGTTTCTACTGCTCTGGAGCCTTTGTCTCAGCCATTTTTCTTGGCAGGCATTCTCCTCAAGCATGGCGGCGTGGGTATATCGTTCCCCATAGCGTTGCAAACGCAGAGTAGAAGTTCCCTTTCGAAAGGGAACGTCTCAGGTTACGAATGTAACCAGGGTTCCCTGAGAACAGGGAACGAGACTCTGCGTTTCCTTGCCATACATCGGGCTGCCTGCTGAACAGTCCCTCAAGACGATGGATAATGACTGCTTCCCCAGGCGCCCCTTTTATACTTCCGGGTCGCGCCTGTATGACGTCATAGGCTGTCGCCGGCCAATAGGATTTGGAGTTATTGGATAGTTGGCTTTCGAACACCGAGTCACGTGACGTTTCCCCATAGCGTTGCAAACGCAGAGTCTCGTTCCCTGTTCTCAGGGAACCCTGGTTACATTCGTAACCTGAGACGTTTTGTGCCAAATTTTAGGTTGATATTTAAAAAAACAAACAAACTCAGAACTCTTCGATTTCCGTATATTGGAAATCGATTTTGAGTTGATCTGAACCATATATTTCCATACCTTTCAAAATATTTATGAAACAGACGTTTGTGCGGTAATGTTAATATTTGATATGAATTCAATCCCTAAAACACATAAAAACATATGGAAAGAATCAGAGCATGTGTTATAGTTTGGCACCACATCACAAATGAAGAATCTTTTGCTATTTATCTATTGCTCTGTCATTTCTTTTGAAAATCCAAATATGAAAACTATAGTCTGAAAGCTTTCAGATGATATATGTCAAGATTACTTCAGGTTTAGACTAAGATATTGTTGTTATAAATGTGTAATAGTAAATGTCCCACGGGTGGGGGGAGGGGCAGTCTTAAAAATAGTGATAAAAACATTTTTATAAATCATAAATTCAGATATTTATTCTTTGTAATGTGTGAAAACTATTGCTATTAAAAGATAATTATTTGTACATCATTGTATGTTTTTTTTTTTTCCATAGTGTGATTTTTGGGGAATTGTATTGAATCCAATTAGGGTCAATTTGACCCGGACCATACAGGCAGTCGGCAGAAATCGAACAGTGCATGATTTCAAACAATATTGGTTCAGTAAATGTGCTAAGAATGTGTTTTTGACAAGATCAATACACCCTTTAATAAATTACTTTGTCGGATTTAACACACTTACAGGTCACAGAGAAAGGCTGAATTTAGCCATGCAGTTCTAACAGCGCTTATCGCAGAGGTGTAAAGAGTACCTGAAACCCATACTTGAGTAAAAGTACAGATACCTTACAGTGAAAATCACTCCACGAGTTACAAGTCACCAGTTCTAATACAACTTGACTAAAAGTCTAAAAGTAGAGTATCTGATTTTAAGTATTTTAGGCTCAAAGACAGACTAGTCCTCAACACCTGAGAGACATGCCGGTGAAAACAAGAAACCGTTGATTTGTAAGATGAGAAATCATGTTTATTTTCTAAAATCAAAATAAAACTGAACACCTCAATATTGCAATAAATCAAGGTCGACACAACAGCCTCTTAAACATCTACAAACTCTCAAGTCTTAGTTTAGCTCAAGTGCACAGAAAGGCCATAAGTAAACCAATATCCTTCAAAAAGGTCTTGTCAATATAGTGGATAAATAAAAAATAATGTTAAGTAAAATTAACTAGTCAAAGTCTACTATCACTGGATGTGCTCTTCACCCGCTGCAGTCATGACCTCATCTCCTAAACACATGTGATTCAGCAACTTCCTGCTAATGCACTTGCATTCACGTAAAGTAGCCTTGCTGACAAGTCTGGGTGAGTAAAGTCCAAAACGCTCAAGATATAGTATCTTCAAAGCCCTTAGATGGCGATATCGCTTCTTTATAGCAGAAACAAACTGCTGCAGAAAAAGTTAGGTGCCATGCAAAATGTAATGTGTAATTGCATTACTCATCACAAATTTATTGGAGTAAAAAGTATATTTATTTATTAAAAAATGTAGTCAAGTTGAGAGTAAAAGTTGCTAATATCTTTGATACTCACTACAAAGTAGCCAAAAAGATACTTAAGTACATTAACTAATTACATTTACTCGAATACTTTACATGTTATTGTGAGCAGCGCCAAAGACACCCTAATTATGAAATCACAGCTAGAAAAAATAATTGACTTTATATTTTACATACATTTAAAACTAAAATTAGCTTTCAAAATTAGTTTTTTTTTTTTTTTTTTTACATCTGACCTTTGACCTTTTGTTTTAGGGTACCGTCATTCATAACTGACTTTTTCCTATTAAATTATTTTATGTCACAACACATTCAAATTTATTTGCACTCTCTGAAAAGTAGTGAAAAGGTCTTGGTGTTTCAAAAAACATTAAAAATCTTCATTAACCCTCATATTCTCCTCATTCCCCCCTTTTTTTAATACAAATGATACATACATATTTTATATATTTCTCAACTATAGATTTATGCTGTATTTTGGGGGATTTATGGTACTTTTTTACTTATTTACCACAAAATTATTCAACTACACCATTAGTGTGCATATGAAATATTGCATTTTTCTGAAAAAAATACTTTAATGATCATTTAAATTAAATATAAGTTGTTTCTGGATACTGATCTAGGTGTTGGAGGCACCTAGATCAGGAGGAATTCTGCCATCTGTTGGTTAGATTTATATATATATATATATATATATATATATATCTAACCAACTACAGTTTTAGAAAAAAAAAAGTGTTTTGATGATATATATATCCAGCAGAGGGCCATAGAGATCCATTCGTTTTTTATTTATTTTTTTTTAATGTATTTTGTGAAAATACTTATTTTAATGTATTTTAGTGTTTAAATATATATTTTTGTGAAAGATTCAAATTTGTTGTTGCTATTTGGGGAATTATTGAGTGTGTTTCTTTGCAGTAATGCAATATATATTTGCAAAAATATAATTAAAATGACACTAAAAAATCCTTAAAACTCCAGATTATATTTATAAAATATTTATTTCAATAAACCAAAAGTAAAAATAAGCAGAAATGAGTATTTGTGTGTTTGTGCATGTGTGCACATGTACATGCGAATGGGTTTGTGTGTGTGCGTTACATCTCACCCCTTCATATCTGCATTTTTTTCTGCATTTGTGTTTGATTTTGTTTGCCAAATTCTGGCAGGCCCACCTCTCTCTCTCTCTCTCTCTCTCTCTCTCTCTCTCTCTCTGTGTGTATGTGTATGCATGTCTCTAAACTGCATATGTGCTCTAGTACCAGACCTTTATTTCTGTGCTTGAAATGTTCAGATGTCTGGCAGATTTATTTATTTGGTTAAAAAAATGAATAATAAAAAACTCTTGCATTTTCACCTTTCCCATTCATTTTCAATGTGGGGTCCATTCGGACACAGAAGACAATGAGTGTGACTTTTTTTATTTTTTAACATACCTTTAGAACAACCGAAACAAGACCAGTTTTTGTGTGTGTTTAGATAGGTAATGTAACAAAAGTTCCAAAATCTCATGTCACTGAGATGAAGGGAACTATGTTTTTTAATGAGGGAGACATCAAATGGGGTCCAAACGGACCCCAAAGAGAATATGAAGGTTAACGTTCCATTTCATCTTGTGCTACTATTTCATTTGGAACTCACATGTGAAAATGTCAAAAACTTGATATAAATTCAGATGCATCTTCTCTGCATGGAAAGTACTGAAACCATGTCTCAGTGTTTCAAACAACATTAAAAACATTGTTTATTTCTTTGAAGTTCCAAATCAATGATTGTAGCACAAGTGACTTTTTTTTCCCCCCACATGCAACTCCATTTTGACCTGTTTATTCATCATTTTTGGAGCATCCCTGCTTATCAGTGTAGTGCGGCCAATAGGCAGTGGTCGTAGTATGGATCACATCTTCCAGACTGGCATAGGATAATGTACCACGACCTCATTTTCTGATGCACTGCCATCACTATCATCAATACTTTCTGGAAAAGGCACAGCTTTTCCTCTGTCTCCTATAAAACCTACTAACATCAACCTAAAACACAGGAAAAAAGGCTAATTATACTGCCTGCCAGTAATGAACAACAGTGCAGCTACACAGAAAATATCTATCCCCTAAAAGGATAGATGCATGTGACACACGTATGTTTTGGTCTTTGAGTGCACAAAATGTGCATTAAAAAACTTATTTGGATGTACGATGATATTTTTTAAAAATGGAATTTATATATATTTTCTAGTCTAAAATGAATTAGCATGTGACCTAACACGTGCTAATGTCTTCACTTCCTTATTGCCAAAAATGTCAAGCACATGGCACATAGATTTTAATTTTATTGGCTGAAGGGGATGCCATATGATGTTACTTTTTTGGTTGAACTTTATTATTGTATTTTCTACTCGCGTCATTTATAAATGACGATGCCCCATAGTTAAGGAAGCGTCGCGTTATTTAAAGGGGACGTTCACGCGTCATCAAGTAACAAAAGAATAAAGTATCTGGGTGCGTGTACAGGATGAGGCTGCTCGCTCTGGTGATAACCTTCTGCTGAAGGCTTAACTTGTTCATATTTATTATGTGATGGTGAAGTAGATCTGTATAACCTCCAATGGTACAGCTCTGACTCATGAATATTGAAAAGCAAGCCTTCAGCATAGTAGAATGGGAGGATTTAAGCGCTTGCGTGTACACTTCTTGAACGCACGTACGGGCGGACACAATGGCGGGAATGAAGCTCAAGTTTAATGATTCATGTTAATGATTATATATGACGGCTCTTTAAGAAATTGAAGTTCACACCGAAGCTTCACAAAGAAGGCTTGAAGTGCCGGATCCGTCTCGCATGTGAGTCGACTCATGCAGACGTTAATACACTATATTACTTTATAACTATATGCATTGTTATCCGAATAAAACGGGTGAGGGTATTTGTTGCCGATTAATATATTATGTACACGTGCGTTTTGCAGGCCACCATGCCCTTAATGCGAATGTTGAACAGACTGAGTGGATATGTTCACTGGAAACAAGGTTTGGAGTGTTTGGGAGCCAGATTACAGCACACTGCTGCCCATTCATCTGCATGCAACTATCAGCTGCTGCCTGACTGCTTAGGTGAGGAGTTTCCAGACAGTTGCTTTCAAAACAGCTGCATTTTTATACACTGTTACTGATTTGTTATTCAATTTGAAACACTTTACAGTAAGGTTTCATTTCTTAACATAAGATAACTGCATTGAACTAACAGTGAAAATACTTATTATTTACACTTATATATGTGTTGCATCATTATAGAATTTGTTGAACATCATATATTAAAGGAGTCTTAATAATGCCCCTTTTACAAGATGTAACATAAGTCTCTGGTGTCTCCAGAATGTGTCTGTGAAGTTTCAGTTCAAAATACCCCACAGATCATTTATAATAGCTTGTCAAATTTGCCTTTGCCTTTTTGGGTGTGAGCAAAAACACGTTTTTTTGTGTGAGTCCCTTTAAATGCAAATGAGCTGCTGCTCCCGACCCCCTTTCCAGAAGAGGGCGGAGCTTTAACAGTTCTCGCTTCGGTTGCTCAACAACAACAAAGCTGGAACATCTCACGCAGCTAAAATGAGGATTGTCAGTAACGGTGTTCAGCCTTACATTGTTCAAACCGGAGTCGGAAACTGATGGAGAGACTGAGAGAATGAAACTGGACGTTTTAGTGGATCAATTTATGTAGTTGCTGTGGAGTTGATTCCACTCATCGACTAGCATGTGCCGTCATGTTTGTGCAAATCCAGCGTTGAATTGACGCTTGTTTGTGAAGCAGTCTGGCGTAAGATGACGGCATGTCAACAACACTCTACTACAACAACTCTTCCCCTTCTCTAAAGCAGCCCGACATGGCCTCGACCCCCTTTGTTGTGTGTTCTCGGGGGTGGGGTTTATGTAAATTTTGGGGTTTGATGTCACCAACCCGGGAAGAAGCTCATTGTAGTCCCTACCAGCCGTTTGTTGCAATTTCTGTAAAAGAAAATATCTCCCTTTGCATTGAACTTTGAGCGTTGTAACTCTGCAGATGTTGTTTATGCTCGGTCAGCAACATTACACACTAACTAAAGTTAAAAAAGTGACCTAATAACCAACCACCCCTTTAAATTGCATGCTATCATAAATGGTAGTAAAAAAAAAAAATGAACTGCTGTAAACAGTGTAATTGATATATATTTCTGCAGAGCTCAAGTATGGTGGTCTCGTAATGCACTTTGACTATGTTTGGCTGAGAGACCACTGCCGCTCAGCTTCATGCTACAACTCAAAAACCAACCAGCGAAACCTGGACACTGCCAGCATCGATCTGAACATCAGGCCTTCAAAGAGCAGAGTGGACGAACACAACCTCTTCTTGACATGTGAGTGCAGAACCATGCTTTAATCTGGCTGGAAGGTTTCAGCTGAAAATCAGAATCAATCCAGTTGAAGTCTGTGCCCTGGAAACTGGGAACACAGGGATAGTTCACCAAATAAATGGACATTCTGTCTTTATTTACTCTCCCTCATGGTGTCAACTAGCCCATGTGGCTCATGTGCATACGATAGCTTTGTTATTCACTGATAATCTTATCTGGTCAGATCTCTGATCAATTCGCACCAGGGTTGATGTGATCTTTACTGACAAATATAGATTGCTTAAAGGGATAGTTCACCCAAAAATGAAAATTGTCATAATTTACTCACCCTCAAGTTGTTCCAGACCTGTATACGTTTATTTGTTCTGCTGAACACAAAGGAATATATTTGGAAGAATGTTTGTAACCTAGCAGATCTCGCCTCCCCATTGACTACCATAATTTTTTTTTTTTTTTTTTACTATGATAGTCAATGGGGGGGGTTAAGATCTGGGATCTTATTGTAAAGTGTTACCTTGAAATGTGTGGAACTGCAAAGCATCTAGAAGGATCGTTTTGTATCGCAACTAAACCAGATACAGAAAATATTTCAATTCAATATAGCTGCGAGCAGCAATTATCGGGGTTCAACCACTTTAAGGCCTTTAAGCATATGCGTAAAAAGGTATTTTATTTAGCAAGCATGTGTAACCATTTAGATTATAGATGGAAAAGAACATTTACAGCCAATTCAGGCAGTTTACCATAGGAAATATATGGTTTTTAAAGCTTTTTAACAGTTATAACGCCACAATCTTCATAAAAGTTGGCTTTTTTTTTTTCTTTAGAGTCATATGCTGCATGTGCTCCCCTATTTTCATGAAGTTCTGAGTTTTCATTTAGGATTTAATATACGCTTTTGGGTATATTTTGCCACACCCCTTTTCTAAATGACCCTTTTATAGCTAATCAAAGGGTAAACTTCTTTTTATTTGGATAATTATTGATCTAGAGAGTCCAGAGAATTGTACTGCACTGGTTTGGAACCAATCAGGCGAAAAACCTAGGACTAGTTCACAAACGTAGGTTGTTACATAACTGCAAACATTTAATGAGCGATTTGATTGACAGTTGTGGTTCTTGAGGCAAATTTGTTCAGTATGAGGAGATCTATCAAATTATATGAATACTGTGTGTATGTGTGAAACACCACGTGATTACAGGGGCATAAAATCTTGTTAGTGGCCGATTTCCTTCAAAATACTTACAGACCAATAGGACCGTGAGTCAAACATGCCCACCGAGTTTTGTTCTGTTCGGCCTCCGTTAACCTTGTCTAATAGGCGCTCAAATTTCATTGGCCAATGGCGGCCATGTTTTTTGAGATACGTCAATGTCCTCATAGACAATCATGGCTCCTTGGACCAAGACACTGCTCGCCAATCGGACTAACAGTTGCATAGTTATAGCTGTTGTCATGTTTTTTTATGTTATAGTGCCACCAAAAGTGTCCAATTTTGTTACTGTGACCAAAGATTGAGCCCATACACATGTGACCCGAGTTTGGGGAAAATTTTGTTTATGACTTAGCCATTTTAGTAAAAGTGGCTCCGCCTACTTCGAACATTTTGGTGCCCCTTAGTACCCATGAATCAAAATTTTTTAATAATTATTGATATTCAGACTCCAGAGAATCTTTCTGCACTGATTTGGTTCCGATCGGGTGAAAAACCTAAGAGTAGTTCGCAAAAGTAGGTTTTGGACCTAATTTTTCCAGGTGGAAATGAAATAGTAATTGAGTCTATGACAAACGGTCTAGGAGTTATGAACGATTTCGAACTTTTCATTGCTGTAACGCCCCCTATTGGCCGATTGAAGTTGGAGATCTGCTTGGTTACATTCTTCCAAATATCTTCCTTTGTGTTCAGCAGAACAAAGAAATGTATACAAGTTTGGAACAACTTGAGGATGAGTAAATGATGACACAATTTTGGGTGAACTACCTCTTTAAATGTTTGTTGATGTTGTTTTCTGGAGCTTGACAGATGTGTGAGCTGTTGTTGAAAAGAGAATGTGGAGTTTTCTGACTAACCAACACTTTAGGATAGAGATTGGAACTCAGTTGGTTGTTGTCACACATTCATTTATTCCCTGTCCCTCATCTCCTGGTAAACATCCTGGTTTTCAAAACCAAACCAAGCAAAATTGGATTAAAAATGTCACTTTTACATTACACTGTTTTACGCAAGATTGCTTAATATTGGGATAGATAGGAAGATAAACCAACTTGAGCTGTGTCTTCAGATTTCCATCCTCTCCTTAGAGATTTGTGGTCTTGTTGTGCTAAGATAAGTTTAACACTCTTCCAAAACAAAGATTGATATCTCTTTCCTAAGTAAAGATAAGGCTCTGTGAGAAAGACAGACAGAACTTACAAAATTCAGCAGACAGACCATCTGTGAGATTTACTTTAAAGACAGCATTGCATTATTACAGTCAGTTACATAGTTTTCAACACTTTCTCATGACTTTTGTGTCCAAGATTGACAATCAATTGGTTAAATGTTTAATGTGAAGATGATACATTAACTTGCCTAATTAACTGCTAAGTACTCTGACATTAGCTTTTTATCAGTATTGTGAAGTTGAAGTAAAATCAAATCAGGCACATTTTTACTTCCTTAATACATTAATATTGTAGTAATATTACTGCGCACAATTCAGTTCACATTATACCACAGAAAAAAAAAGTTTGCCTTCATAATCTTTCTTCAAAATTGCAATAACTTACTTTCCTTTTCGCCTGAGCCTTTGTTTTTCAGCCATCACTTTGAGCCACCTGTCGTGTAAAGACCACTTTTTCCAGACCCAGTCATAATCCATATTTGGACATTAATTGTTTCTCATTGGGACGTAAGGTATTTTCAGCAATTAAAGGGGTTAGTTGGTGATTTTATTGCCATCCGAATCCAGAATGTCAGTGTTTTTCTCCCCTCCACCCGTGTATAAAAAATTCCCAGCCAAATTACCTACTGTTTTTTTTTTTGTCAAACACCAAGGTCATGTGGTCATTTAATTTCCGTCCCAATCCACATCTGAGTTTACAATCCAAAAGTCATTTTGTAAATCCTTTTTGACCACTGCTAAGCAATATGGTACACATTTACATACATTTTAAAGATGGACACCTTCATTACTTAAATGCTGCAAAGTATTTACAAGAACAGTATTTCATCACCGCTCCACTACAGCGAGTGGGACCTATTAAGAAGAAAGAGAAGAAAAGCATTAAACATTTGAAATGGGTCATTATTGTGACAGAAACTGGTATGCAAACAATTTTAAAATACACATTATATACAGTTACACACATTAAAAATATAAACTCAAGTAGCCGAGTCACATATACGCTGTTTGTTTTGACAATAAAATAAAATGTAATTTTGTACAGATATGAGATAAAATAACACAAAATAACTATATTGTGATGATATTATCGTGAAATAAGAATTTGGTCATATCTAGTCTAGGTTTTTTTGTAAGCTGCCACTTCTGTAAACTCACTTGAAGTTTATTTGAATAATAATTCTAAAACTATATAAAAAATAATTCTTTACGTCATGCGTGATGTGCGCTACACACACTCCCAACTCAGTAATAAACATGTTCGTCCTGTCCGAATCGGTAAATAAAATCAGTCATTCGCTGATAAGAATTGTAACTCAACGCCGTTTAGAAAAACAGTCCAGTCAAAATAGGGCTTTAAAGGGACAGTTCACCCCAAAATGACTGTCCTGTTGTTCCAAAACTGCATGACTTTCTTTAGATCTGTTGATAAATCCAGCGTTAGCGTCAGGTCTGGCAGGTCACGTCAGTCAAGCTTGCATCAGCTGACTCCCAGGTGACTTGCATCAACCTATAGGAATATGACGCCTATCACAGCATCCATATATAAGCTCCTCAGTATTATCAGCAGCTATCGCATTTCTCAGGAGCTAATTACCCTTCTCCATCCCCAGCTCCTCCTTTCGTCAGTCAGGATTTGGCCTTATGATTCCCCTGAATCAGACTAATTCTTGAAATATGTGTACGTTAAATTATTGACATTTAATGATATCTGCTTATGTTTGTTCTGTTCTGTTACCCTAGAGGGGGTTATTTCTGCTCTTATCCATGCATGGATGCACAGGGAGTTCTTGCTCAGAACAGAACCATACCGCCAATACAAACTCTATGCAATTATCAATCATATTTGACGATAGCTGTCCTGACAGAAATGTCTCTGCTTCTTTTGTCCATACAATGGAAGTCATTGGGCACCAATACTGTGTGGTTACTAACATTATTCGAAATCTTATTTTGTATGTTCACAGGTTTAGAATGACATGAGAGGGAGTAAATGATGGGAGAATTTTGATTTTTTTGGGAGAACTGTCCCTTTAAAGCCCCCAGAGGGAAAACCACAGCTAAAACCTCTGGCATTACAATCAATGTACTTATGATAAATATTATCTAGTTACATAGTATTTGTGTTGTAAAGCTGTTTAAATCATCATTTTTACAGTTACGGTTCAGGATTTATAAAGTTGTGTTGTAATGTGATTGCAATGAGATGTTTATGTTTGTAATAATCAACATTATGCCACAAATGATGTCAAGCTTAACTAATTTCTTTAAAGGTTTAGATACCCTGATGGATATATCACTGCACTAGTAACGTTTTCCTTTGATAAAATCTTGACTGATATGTTATCTTCTAATGAAGTCATTTCCCCGTTGTTTGTAATCACCTCCAGGGCCAGATGGTCATGTCACACGGTACAACCTAGCATGGCTGGCCCAGAACAGCTATGAGGGCCAGAAGAAAAGTGCCATGCAACCTCGTATCCTGTGGAACGCAGATATCTATTCCAGTGCTAAGGTGCCCGCTGCCAGTTGGGACAAGTTCATGAGCTGCGATGAGGAGCTGAAGAACTTCCTCAACAACTTCCTGCTTTATGGAATTGCCTTTGTCGAAGGCGTCCCACCAACCCTAGAAGCTACAGAAACCGCGACTCAAAGAGTGAGCCTCATCAGGTCAGGCCTAGTGTTTTACTGTTCCAAAATGACTCCATTAAATCCAGCAAATAGATCATCTGTCATCATTTAGTTACCCTCATGTTATCCAATGCTTTTTCTTTTGCGGTCATTTAAGACTTTATTTTACTCATTTAAGGCTGTGTTTACGAGAATACTCGACAAAGCATACTTTTGTGTTTTTGTCCATTCAAGCGAGAGAACTCAGTGCGGCCAGGTGTTCTGACTCGGCTTTCTGTGCGCACGAGTTGTGCGTGCCACAGAAAGGAGATTCACAGACAGCACGCCAGTACAGAATTAAGTCATTTTTTGCATCTTATTGCACTTGAATGGTTTAATAGCACTTGAATAAATGATAGCATGATCATATAATGTAATGCTAGCTAAAGGATGACAGAAAAAAAACAGATGCTGCTGCGTTAAATATTTTTAACGCATTAAAAATGCATTAATGCGTTAATTTTGACAGCACTCCTTAAGACACAGCCGACTGTGTTTATGAGAATATTTGCCAAGACGGGTATTTTGACATAATTTTGTGTGTGCCCATTCAAGCGCATGGAGATGTTAAAGAGGAATGAATTTGAGTACAGAATTGATGGTGAAATTAATCAGAGAAACACATGCGTGCTGAACCGTAGGGCCTGGTCCGTATGGATCACGAATCAAATACGATCCGTTTTAACCCCTACTAGATATAAGACCGTTTACAGCGGCTGATGAAGCCTTTGGACTTGAAACCCGAATATGATAAGGGGCGTTCATTTCTAAGTGGTAGACCAATCACAACAAACTTGGCCAGCTGACCAATCAGAGCAGACTGGGCATTAAAAGTAAAGTAAAGTACACATGACATGCAGGAAAAAAAATAGTAGGCTAAATCGTGTGCACGATTTACTAATTTCTTTGCTCGATTTATAAATCATGCACATGATTTATTCATTCTTTCACTCGATTTATAAATTGTGCGCACGATTGAGCAAATCGAGGGAACAAAATTGTAAATTGAGGGAACGAATTAGTAAATCGTGCACAAATTGGCAAACTGAGGGAATGAAATAGCAAATCGAGGGAACGAATTAGTAAATTGTGTGCACGATTTAGCAAATCGAGAGAACAAAATAGCAAATTGAAGGAATGAAATAGTAAATCCAGGGAATGAAATGGTAAATCGAGGGAGCGAATTCGTAAATCATGCACACGATTTAGCAAATCGAGTGAACAACTTAGTAAATTGAGGAAATTAAATAATAAATCGCACGCACGATTTAGTAAATCGAGGGAACAATTCGTTAATCATTTTTCTGCATGTCATGTGCGAGGCTTTGTATTAAAGAGACCGGAACTAATACAGTTTCAGGCAAAGGGTGAAAAGAAATTCACCGTATGAAAAAAGTGTCTTTTTTGAAAATCATGTAATTGTATTCTAGCAAAATACAAAATTTATGAACTTTGTAAATATGCATAATATGGGTATTTTAAGTTCTCTCCATCCATCGTTAAACCGCCAGTCTAACGGAATGAAGTTCAGGACCACTAATCCCTTATCAGTTTTAGTGTTACATTTAGACAAATATTTATTCTAATTATAATAACTTAATTGAGGCAATTCTTTGTTTCCAGAGAGACCATATATGGGCGGATATGGAACTTCACTTCAGATTTCTCTCGTGGAGATACAGCCTACACAAAGCTGGCTCTGGACCGCCACACCGACACGTCATACTTTCAAGAACCCTGCGGGTAAACCAGAGTTTGCTTTTAATTAGGCACGAAAGGCTAAACACCTGTCTGTCAGATTGAGTTTCCTTAGTGCATGTTTAGTTGATCAGCAGGGAATCAAACCGCCACAATACCATGTTTACAGTTAGTGTTACTACAGTAAATCATGGTAAATGTTGGTGATTTGTGGATTGAAAAGCCTTCTGACTGGATCTTTGTGGCACAATGTTTCTCCTGTTTTCCGTGTCACAAGTCTAGATTTACACTAGTTTAAATCGCGAGACATTAGTGGTTTTTACTGGAGAACATCGCTGAACTTGAACTCTTCTCACTGGATCTCACAGCGCTGGTTATTGGTCGCGTGATCGAGATTATTGCATGTGTGTTTACTCGCTGACCAAAGTCCTGGGTATACTTAATTTTCCACGTTACGCTCGTCTCATGCACAGTTGTGTCCGCACGGCTTTCAAAGTGTACTCAAATGTAGATGACCGTGGATGGAAGCGTTTGACACATGCGCAGTACAATTGCTGTTTTTATACTCTACCAGAAGTCGGAGGGCAGCACTGATTCATGTAATTTACAGAACATTCGCTTGGAAGGATAGAAGAAGAAACGTAGTCAAAGAGCCAAAACAAAAACGATGGAGAAGGATTTGCTGCTTTGTTTACTGTTCTCGGGAACAGCATGTTGTTTTGTATCGCTCTTTCCGCACTCTTCTTCAACTACTGCACAGTACATTACAATTACGTATGGCCGAAGTATACTTAATCTTAAAGGGATAGCTCACCCAAAAAAGAATATGATCCCATGATTTACTCCCCCTCAAGCCAACCCAGATGTATATGACTTTCTTCTTTCAGCCAAACACAGTTATATTAAAAAATATCCTGGCTTTTCCAAGCTTTATAATGGGAGTGAATAGTGCTCAAGATAGCCCATAAAAGCACATCCATCCATCCATCCATCATAAAAGTAATCCATATGGCTTCAGGGGGTTGATAAAGGCCTTTATAAAGTTTTAAATATGGATATTTTTCTTACAAAAACCCATCGCTTCTCTTCAGAAGGCTTTATTAACCCCCTGGAGCCGTATGGATTACTTTTATGATGGATGGATGTGCTTTTTTGGACTTCAAAATCTTGGCCACCATTCACTCCCATTATAAAGCTTGGAAGAGCCAGGATATTTTTTAATATAACTCCGACTGTGTTCAGCTGAAAGAAGAAAGTCATATACATCTGGGATGGCTTAAAGGTAAGTAAATCATGGCATCATTTTTGGTGAACTAACCTTTTAAGCTCACGCTGCGCTGTATTTTGGGCTGAGCTGATAAATAGTCCGTGTGGCACGGCTCAAACAGATGTTTTGTTAGGCTTTTGTCGCATTTATTGTTTATTGGTTCTCATACACAACAGAAACATAAACTGTAAAAAAAAAAGATGGACGTTTCCACTCTCCAATTTCTTCCACTATAGAAAAATGAAGCCATATCCCAAAAATAACCACTGACATCTTGCATCAAATACGTCATTTGGTGCCCAAGTCTGCGCAGTAGTGATGCTGAGGTGTCAAGGCCCCGCCCACACTCCCGCTCATTCGCAAGTACAGCTGTCAATCAGAAGGTTACACCCTGTTTTTATAGCATCAAATAACTAACTAAACTAAACTTACTGGAAAAATTAACACTAGAACAGAGTGACAAGACCAACATAAGATGACAGAAACCATCTTTGGAAAAAAATATTTGAAGTGTATTTTTTTTTTTTTTTTTTTTTCTTTAGTTTGGCTCATGTCCCATTCGATTACATGGAGAGGGCGGGGTTTATGAGCTATACTGCAGCCAGCCACCAGGAGGCGATCGAAATGCTTTGGTTTCACTTTCTAGGATGTGTGGCACACTTGAACAGAAATTGCAGCGCTTATCAGTTTAACAAATTTTCAGTGGCACCAGTGCAACCTGTAACAATTTAGCCACACCAAGCATGAAAAAACAATGTCAGTCTAGAGCCTTGCTTAAGTAATATGTTAGACATGTACAGTATCATAATTATAAAATACTCAAAACTACAAAATGTTATTGTTGATACCAATGATTTATTACAGGCATTGCCTTTACGATTAGGTGATCAGTTGACAGAAATAGTTATTTTATTTGAGTGTCATAAGTCAAATGTACATTGTAAGGTTTTATGTCTTATTTTGCTCCATAAGCATCCAGGTGTTTCACTGTCTGAGACATGAAGGTACGGGTGGCAGAACTCTGCTGGTGGACGGCTTCCACGCCGCTGACGCGGTCCTCCAGCGAACGCCCGAGAACTTCGAGCTGCTTTCCCTTGTGCCAATCAAGCACGAATACGTCGAGAACCTAAGTGAGCATCGCAACCACATGATCGGCATCGGGCCCGTGCTCAATGTTTATCCGTGGAACAACGAGGTTTACATGATTCGGTAAGATGTTTATGTTGTACTCTGTCTTTGCTTTGATTGGCTAACATCTTTGCCTATGAAATGGCAAGTATTACTCTCTCTCAAATTTTGACTATTATAGCTCTCAAGGTTAACTCATTGTAAAAAGTGTTGATTTTATAGCATTACATTTAGACCTTTGGCATTATATTTAGATCGTGTCATGAAAGGTTGCAGTGATGAACAGCCAATCAAAGACATGTTGTTGAGCGCATGAAATAATAAAGAAAACGGGAGTTTTGGCGCATGTCCAGAACTCATTCGCTGATAAACACACATTCCAGGATCAGTCGTTCGATGGGCCTGGTGTCAATAAAAGCTTTTATTGGACTAACAAGGAAGTTTTCAGTTCTGAAATTTACAGGATATTCTTATAGTACGACAACCTCTTATATATTTTTATATATATATATATATATATATATATATCAAAAGCTCAAGGAAAAGTTGATTTCTCAATTCATGACCCCTTTAATATATTGCTGGGTGATAATATAGTTGACATTTTTTGACTACTTTTTGGATTTAGGGTAGTTACAGTATGTTGTCAGTACATCAAGCTCTTATCTTAAGTGATCAAGGGAAATTTGATTCCTAATGATGTTTGATGAATGTATAAAGCTGCAGCTCCGTGTTTTGAAAGAGTTGTGTTCTCTTGTTTTGCAGGTATAATAATTATGACCGTTCTGTTATTAACACAGTCCCTCATGATGTGGTGCGGCGCTGGTACTCGGCTCACAGGCAGCTGAGCACAGAACTGAGGAGACCAGAGAACGAGCTGTGGGTCAAACTCAAACCAGGCAAGGTATGAACTATGTCTCAATCAATCAATCAATCAATCAATCACCTAACTCCTTAATCAATCCGCCTGAGCTCCAAATGAAATTTTGGGGCGGCGTAGATCATAAATAACTAGCTTATAGGGGACAATTTAGTATGTAAAGCTTTGAATCTGACTATGAATCTTCTCAGTCAGATTCAAAAATATCTTGTGCACACGTGCAGTGGACTGGTGCGAATGTTTATGTACATCTGATGCACTGCTAGTGGAGAAGAGTCAATATTTGCTTAAAAAAAAAAAAAAAAAGCCTTACTGACATATAGTATTTGTTAGCAAAAAACGGTGGCTTTCTCTTAGGCAGTTTAGGAATTTTGTTAAAAAAATATGTTAATGCAGATGTAAATGAATATGTGAATTGAATTGCATAATGTAAACAACTTTCAGAATCATATTGGATTTATTCATATAGATGCAAATCTGCGCATGTAAACACACCAATGTTGTTTTCTCTAAGGTCCTGTTCATTGATAACTGGCGCGTTCTGCATGGCAGAGAGTCGTTCACCGGCCTGCGGCAGCTGTGCGGCTGTTATCTGACGCGTGATGATGTGCTGAACACCGCTCGCTCTCTGGGGCTCCGCGCCTGAGGACAGCGCTACAACATCATTCTGCAAAAACGAGTTTATAACTCAAGCGTTAGGATGGGAGAGGACACCTGATTTACAGCATACATCAGGTTCACAACAGAGTAAATTTTGAGCCATATGAATAATTTCAAAGAGCAACAATTTTGATTAAAAGTGTTTTTTGTAGTGGATGAAAATCCAAAATGCTTCCTTTCCACAGAAAACCAGATAGTAGTAATCAAAGGAGCTGGATGTAGCCTAATTATTTTGACTGAACAGCATAAAAATATATGTTTGTAGAGATTTAGGAACTTGTTTCTCAGAAAAACAATGCTACAGCCAGTTATTCCACTTTTGAAATGTGATGTGATGTGCGTTCCATATGGGAATGTCTGTTTTTGTTCCCGCCCACTGCCAATTTACCCAATAGTGTTTCAACACCCGGGGTTGCCAGTTGGCGAAAAACACCACGGAAGCTAGCGGAAGAACTGGGTCAGAGATCGCAGATTCTACAAGACCTAAAAATCCTCTGAATCCATCGAAAAAGTCTGTGACCAAAGACATTTTAAAGCACAGATATATTAGCTGATCAACTTAAAGTGTAAAGCTTGTTGCCTTCCATTGTCAATTGCTTTCATTCCTGGTGCGTCCTTAATCTGGCAATCCGCCTGAGCGTCCAGGAGGAGGGGGCGGGAAAAACAACTCCGCAATATTTTGAATTTGGACTGCAGTACCCATTTCAACCACTAGCTGTCAATTTCATACTGCACAGAAGATCCTTAGTTTCACAGAAACGTCTGAATCATAGAAATGTTTGTAAATACAGGGTGTTCCTATGGGTTTGTGCCTTAACAGTGATATGAGAATGCATGTTTGAGATAATGGCTAAGACCTCACAAAGTTTAAATATATATTCTGCAATAATCTAATTCATGTTATATGTATCTTTTAATTTGTAGCATTTTAACACCCTGTAAAATGATCTCAAATGAATGTACGCACAAAAACACCAATGTTACCTCTAGAAAATAAATTGAATTCCTTGCATTTGTCGTGTTGACTTTGTAGTCTCACTGGTTTTTGATTTAAAGTCATTGGTTTAGTTTAGACAAGGCTGTAAACACTAAACAGTGTACCTACTGTAAAAAAAAATGTTTTGCCAACTTTGAAGACACCTGATGTTAACAAGCAGAATCACTGAAGGAAAGAAAAACAAAAGAACTACAACCGACTTTCAGCCACAGCCTTAGATTTAATGTGTTTTCAGTTGATTTCATCTGTTTTATTACAAACCAGACTGGCTTTATTTCTGTCATTTGTCTATAGATCTTTTTGAGAATTAACAGAGGATAGATGTTGATGTTTTATTGAAAATATTTGGTTATCAATATCACCATATCACCGTTATGGTGATCAGTGTTTTGTTAAGTTGCGCAGTTTTACTTTTTATGTCAGTTTGTGGTTTTTGTTGCAAAGAAAACTATAAACAAAGATGATCCGATGATAAAGTTTTAATCATTTGTAAAGAAAAAGATTGCTTAATCTTTTAACTGACCAAAAGTAGTTACTTGATATTGATAGATTTTCACCAGTATTATTTTGTTGGCACAGATCAGACATTCTGGATTTTGATTTTTAAATACATTGTAGGATTTTTGTTTAGATACACAGACATACAGAATCAAGAATCAGCATATGAATCTCTACAATTGTGACTTGCATCCTAGGAGCCACCATAGTATAAAACTCATGACTCCCAGCATGCATTGCAGTATGAAGTATGTCACCATTGATGAGATTCATATGCTGATTCTGTATGTCTGTGTATTTAAAAATGAAAATTTAAGAATGTATGATCTGTGCCCACAAAATATTGTTAGTGAAAATCTATTAATATCAAATAAGTACTTTTGATCAGTTGATAATTTTTCTGTATGATAATTTAAACATTTTCAACTGATCGTTTCTGTTCATGGTTTCCTTTCCAACAAATGATGTGCTTTAGCAAACGCTGTTACAAAAACCACAAACTGACATAAAAAGCAAAGAGTGAAATGGCCCAACTAAATGAAACACTGATCACCATAATGGTGAAACATACTTTTTTTTTTTTTTTTAAATCAACCTCTAATCCTCTGTTAATTCTCAAAAAGAACTGTACAGACGAATGACAGAAATAAATTCAGTCTGGTTTGTAATAATAGAGATTTAATGTCTTTTTAGTTGATTTAATCTTTCCTTCAGTGATTCTGCTTGTTAACATCAGGTGTCTTCAATGTGGCAATGTTCTTAATTCATCTTTGACTTCTGTCTGTTTTATTTAAAGGATTAGTTCACTTTCAAATGAAAATTACCCCAAGCTTTACTCACCCTCAAGCCATCCTTCTGAAGCGATGCATTTGTGTAAAAAAAGAATCCATATTTAACAAGTTATGAAGTAAAATATCTAGCTTCCGCCAGACCACCTTCTGTATTCAACTTACGAAGAAAGTGTAAAACTCTAGCAGTTCAAAAAGCTTACGCTACATCCTACGCCTTCCCTATTCAACTTACGGAAAAAGTGTAACTGACTTTCTTCATAACTTGAATATGGAAGGCGGTCTGGCAGAAGCTAGATATTTTACTTCATAACGTGTTAAATATGGATATTAGGCCTTTATTAACCACCGGAGCCGTGTGAAGTACACATTTAAGATGGATGGAGAGACACTTTCTTCAGCTTATACTCGTTTGGTAACACTTAGTGCCAATTGTGTTCATCAGAAAGAAGAAAGTCATATACACCTAGGCTGGCTTGAGGGTAATTTTCATTTGAAGGTGAACTAATCCTTTAATTTTTTGTCTGCTATTTGCAGTTACTCATTTTAAATGTTTGACTTTTAAGGAATTAATTTGATTAATTCTAACTCAATTCTTATTTGTTGAATTGAATTAATAATATCGCTTGTAATCTGTTGCCACAATTTTATTGAGTAGATATAGTGCATTGCTTTTTACAGCAAGTTTACACAGTATGTGCAAGTAGTGGAAAAGTCAGTGCCGTTTACATTTTAATTTTAATATGGTCCTTTTTTACACGTGGTTTGGCACTACAAGGATGATCAGCTGTCCTTCAGTCTCCCTGTAACACCTTCAGTCTCCTTAGGCGTCTTACATTACAGACATTGCAGTTTATTTCTCTCTGTTCACATATGCAGGCCTCATGCCTCCCTGCAGCAGGACTACTGCATGTTCAGCAGGTGATCAGAGATCTTTCTTCTGGTGTTTTTCAGAGTCATTAATGGTCTCTTTAGTTATTGGAAGGGTGACCTTAATTGTCTACCGCCTGTTAACTGTTAGTGTCTTAAAGACAGGTGCATGTGCAATAATTGTTCATGGTTCATTAAACAAGCATTTTTGGATTTTACAAAATGATCTCTAATATACAGAATCCTGAAAAAGACAGTTCTTCTTTTCTTTTTGCTGAGTATGTGACGAACATTTCAGACATCTTCACTATTCATTAAACCATAGGCTAAATAAGTGGATTTTCACTATGTTATTATGATGACATATCTTCAATTTAAAATATGGGCAATTAAATGTTTTTCATATTCATACAAGTCATAGAATACATTTCCGTTTCAGAAGCTCTGCCTCGTCTGTCATCAGTTATTCAACTAAATTGTCAAAACACAATTTTAAGAATGGTTGATGTAGTATTTTACATGATTGACCAATGCTGGGTAGATTATACAAATTATAGTCCACTACTTGATGAAAACTGTAGTTAGTAATATAATCTATTACATCACACATTTTATTTAACTACTTTTTGATTACTTTTGACTTAGCATACTTTTCGCATAGATTTGAATATGATAATCTTGTACCATGCTGATATTAAGAATAAAAAAAAATGGAAAATTTCTTATCAAAACATGTACATTAAACATTATGTCAGGGTTTTGGTGAAGGAACTGCAGGAAGTTTGTATAAGTTAATAATTTTGTATTTAATTAAATTTTTTCAAAATAAAACACAAAAAAAGATTAAATATTCTGTGTAATTATATAGTTTTACGAACATATATAAGCAATAGGCTGTTTTTGAAAGAAAAATTTAAAAGACAAAAAAAGAAAATGTATTAGTCTAATTATGAATAATTTTAATTATGCCATTTTGTGAAATTATGTAATAATGTAATCAGTAAAAATGTTACTGCAGTCTGATCATGAGTATTTTAAAATGTAATATATCTATATCTGTAATATATTTAATTAAGAGTATATATTTTAAGCTGATTACGTCATTACTACCCAGCACTGTGAATAACACGTATCTAAATATTAATAAGAATAATATCAAAAGTAATTTATTCATGCTGTGAATGTTTAGCCAGGCATCTTTCCCCGATTGTGGAGTTGCATTTTGTGCTATGAGAACTAAATTAGCAAACGTTTCTATTTATTTCTCTTAATAACACGGTAATTAATGCATCATCATCCTGCACATCCTAAAATTATATCTATATGTTACCGTTTAAAAGTAAATGCACACTGGGGAGAATCTTCCCTCATGTCAGCCTATTCATTCCTGGAAAACAAACCGCAGTCAGTTGCGCCGCACAGATTTTATAAGATCCCATAGAAAGGGGCTCGGGTTGCGCCCTCGTGTGACCACGTTCCTCGTTATCAACGTTATAATATCGCGATGCTACAATCCCGAGAGTCTCCGCCTCTGCAGAGAAATACGCATGCGCGTTCTCCAACACGCGCTGCCGTTCTCTGAAGCGCGCAGCAGTGAAGATGGCGGCCATGGAAAGTAAGACCATGTTTTACACATTTGCGTTATTTTTGCTACGATTGCTGTAATTTTGCTTAAATTTAAGATGTACTTTATTATGCATTTTTATTCATATTTATCATGCGATTAAGAAGTGTAGACGTGAACAGAGCAAAGCTGAGTTCTCAACTTGAGTAGTACGCATGATTACCGGTTGCGTGTAAAAATGAATACTCTGTGTTTAGTAATCTGTTTTACTGGTAATTAATTCTACTATTTATACTAGTTTAGCTATTTAATTTCTATTTTCCCAACATCAATGACCTGTCATTAGCTAGTTAATATAGGAAGTACATGTCTTTCTGCTTGCATGGAAGCCTGGTAACTTGCCTGTTTATAAATAGTCTTTAGTAAATGTATGTAAAAAAAAAAATTAATAAAGTAAAATAATAATAAAAAGGAGTAATGATGCAGTAAGTGGTCAGATTAGCGGCTGCTTTGATTTGTTATCAAATTTCTGCAAACCTCAAATCATGGTCACTCAATATTTGTAAGTGATTATTTTTTTTCACGTTACTACTCATTTATCGAAGCTCAGTGTGGACGGTAGTGACTGTGGTTTGGTTTAACGTTAATAATGTAACTTTAAACTTTTTTTTTTTTTTTTTGGTAAGTTAGAACCGTAAGTCAAACGCCACGTGCAGGACGTACACGCCACGTGGTTCCACCTCAAGAATCTGCAACTGCACGCGCTCTGCCAGACGTGCTCTTGTGTGTCCTTATACTCGATCGACTCTCTTCCTAAATGAATGTTCATAAAGTGATTTGTAACTGTTGTTTATTTTGTCCTCAGTTGGTTCAGCTAAAAAAGAGAAGAAAAGGAAGTCACAGCAAATTTCGTCAGAAGAAGTTGGGGTAATTGCATTTTTATATGCATGAATTTTTCTTGATTTCTATGATTTATCAGGGTAACAATAACATAGTATTTCACTTTACTAATGTAAATACATAACCAGTGCTGAAATTTCTGTTTTTTCTAAAAAAAAAAAATAAATAAAAAAAAATCATTTTCATATGTAATGAGTAAAATAAGATATTCAATGATAATAGAAATGTGCATTAAATCGATTTTTCCCATTTGATTTGTCTAAATGAGCGGCAGTTCTTCTGAAATATTTGGCCAATCAAGTTTTCATTTGAATTTTGTTGGTATTGCTACCAACTTATTGGGGCCCAAGCCCTGAAAGTGACTTCTCTGGCTCTTTTGGGGCCCTTAACGTGCTGGAAAAACTTGCACACAGGTCAGAATCCATGGCCATTAGGGCCGGGCCTCAGCTGGTACCCGGGTGTGGCAGGGGGGCTTGACAACGCCCCCTTGAATGGGGTCAAACGTATCCATATATCTAATAGGCCTGGGCGATAAAACGGTATCGATATTTATCGACGGTACGTCTTAATCGATAACGATAGAAAAAATGTTCAATATAACTCGAGATATAGTTTCACTTAAATGCGGACATGAAGTTCTGTTGCATGAACAACTCAAGTGCGCTCCATCCCTGGGTCACGAACAGACACGCTACAAGTGACACGCAAACAAGCTGCTGTGTAGTTCAGTTGCGCAATCGCCACGTGAGATCAGAACACATGAAAATAAATGCTGTACCTACTGGCGACTAGGAGATTGTAAATATAAAGGGACATGTCAGCTCGTCAGTGTGGCAGTTTCATGGTTTCCTTACATCTTACAGTTGATCTACTTCAAAGTTCGTCTTGAGAGAGCAGTTATGCCGGTATTAACAGCTGCACAAACAGTGCTTTCAATCACACAGTATCTTTATTTCTGTGCTACTAATATTCAGGTTATCACAGAAGTACTGCGATTAAAATTTTATAGTTCAGATAAAACACTAATGTCTGTTATCGATCAAAATAGAGCAAATCGGCTCTTTAAAAAAATTGAACACGCTGAAAATGACGTGCTTATTGATTGCATTTTCACCACCAGGTGGCGAAAAGTGACTGTTAAAAAATGTTTGGCGTTGAATCTTCATTCAACAGATTCTTTCAAATACACTGATTCATCCAGTAATGAAACGAGTATTTATGAGTGTCATTTAAGTTTTTTTTTTTTTTTTTCAAATGGTTAATTCAAATATTTTTAAAATATACTGCAGCACTTAATATTTTGTCAGAACCTCTAAATGACGTTATTTCGTTCGGTTGTCATTTTAGAATTGTGATCTCGGTTTGAAACAAACAAAAGTTTCTCAATTTATCCAGAATTGTGCAGCTCGAAGTTTCTTTAACACTTATTTATTTAATCTTCATATAAAATCTAAGAGATTTGTTTACATTTTGTTTTGCTTTGTTTTAAAAATTGTTTGCCTTAATTAAAAATGCATTGGTTAAATTCAAACACTTTTTTTTTTTTTTCTACTAAAATGTTTTCAATAATTATGGATGCTGATCAATATGAAACATTATATCGTGATAATTTTTTTTAGCTGTATCACCCAGCCCTAATATCTAACACGCTTGCTATATTCGTATGAAACTCTGTACACACAGACCTCATCGGGCCTGACATCTTGCTAACGATTTGCTTCAAACGTCATTAGTATAATGTCAAAACAGGGCAGATGTACCTGTGAAATTATTCTTTATATCTTAAACACTGTTGCCATGGCAACATGTCCAACTTTAATAATTCTTAGGTGTTTTTGAGGCTCTTAGCATGCTTCAAATTGCATGAAACTTGACAACCACATCAAAGTTGTCAGCCAGTAGACATAGGCAAAGCCTTAGAAACGGGCATGGTGGAGGGGGGCTCATAGCGCCATCTTTTGACAAAAGTTGAGGGGTTAGTTTTACCTACAGTCATCAAACTCAGTACATGTATTGGTCTCATCAAGCCAGACAACTTTCTAATTTAGTCATTATCTCAGACCAACAGGAAATCAGCTATTTTGGTTTGAATGTTTTTTTCTTTTTGAAAATCAGGCTCTGAATTTTAGTTTGATTCACACCAAACTTTTTCAACATGATGCCAAGACATTGAAGATGTTAAATTGTAAACCGATATTGGATATCTCAAATGGTAATTAATGACAAAGGGAAACGGGAAGAGTCTCATATCTTGACATAATTCTTATATATTTACCCAGTTTAAATGCATACTGTTATGCACAGTTGCCCTGAAGTCACCTGGGGTGGCAGTGCCACCGGGGGTTGGGCCCGTCATCGTTGCTTGCAGCTATATTTAAATTTTGGTATTGTGACAGCGATACCTGATCACAAACTAGATATTGGTCATTGTCAAAATCATTTTACTAATAAACTCTCCTTTACCATCAGGACATTCAAGAAAGTGGAGACTTCCTCATCAAACCTGAATCTAAGGTCGCAAGCTTGGACACATCGCAGTGGCCGTTGCTGCTAAAGGTCAGTGTCTTGTTACCCACAAAACCTTTCACCAAGTGCGTGTGGAATGATGAACTTGTTTATCCATTCGCCGAGCGCTGCTGGTTCTGTCCCTCGGCCGCCTTGTGGTCCGTTCTGGGCCGCAGGGTTACAGCCGTCAGGTCCTGCTCAGCTGGTCCAATGTTCTGTTGGGTCAGCCGCTGTAGGGTCTGATGGCTGGTGCGAGGTATCAGACCGACTCTGACAAAGACGAATAGACATATCTGATCACACATACGCACTTAGGTCTAATTTTGATGTTGTCACTTTTGTTTGACTTGTAAACCTGTTTATCTGCAGAATTTTGATAAGCTCAACATCAGGACAGCTCATTACACTCCTCTGCCACATGGCTCGAATCCGCTCAAGAGGAACATACATGATTATGTCAGGTAGGAAATTCTGGATTAATGTAATTTGCACTTGCATATGTGAGCCACATGATGTGATGTAGATTGCATTAGCACTTTGTGCAAAGATGACCAGCTATCTATCACCCATTGACTGATGGTTTCTCCACAAATGTGAGCGTATTGTTTGTGAAGTTGCAGTTCCCACAAGTGTTATTTTTAATCCGTCTGTCCAGGGCTGGATTCATTAATCTGGACAAACCCGCCAACCCATCTTCCCATGAAGTCGTCGCTTGGATCAAGAGAATTCTTCGTGTTGAAAAAACGGGTCACAGTGGCACTCTCGACCCAAAAGTCACGGGTTGCTTGATTGTGTGTGTGGAGCGAGCCACGCGACTGGTCAAATCCCAGCAGAGCGCAGGTAGGTCAGCCGTAGCACTTCCAGGTCAAGAATTTGACATGTTCACCCTCACATTAAAATTAGTAGCCTTTCCTTACAACTCTTGTGCCATTGCTTTTAGGCAAAGAGTATGTGGGCATAGTACGGCTGCACAATGCACTAGAGAACGAACACCAGCTAGCGAGGGTAAGTAAGAATGTGTTCTGCTTTAAACGGTGCTCGAGTTGTTGAGATGGGGGGAAATATGTCTGTGATTGTTAGAAATCATCTAATCAAGAGATGACTATTTTGTTTTAATTCTGAAGAAAGGTGCTTTTTTTTGTTTTTTTTTTGTCTGTAAGAACTTAAAATGAGAACATTAGATTTGTTTATTCATAAAGGGTTAGTTCACCCAAAAATGAAAATTGTCATTACTCCTCATGTCGTTCCACAACCTTTGTTCATCTTCAGAACCCAAATTAAGAGATTTTTGATTAAATCAAACGTAAACATAACGAAAATGAACCTCATTGGTTCTCGCACGTCAAGCAAACATGCTTGAGCTTCTGTTTTTGTCGGCCACTTTGAATTGTTATAAAATGCTATATTTTACAAACGCATGTTACTAAACTCGGTACGTGTCCTCAGCACTATGCCCTGGCAGTACTCAACTTTTCATGGCAGCGCCACCTTGTGGTCAAAAGTTATAATGAAGTTTCCAAAAATGCTAACTTTTAATCAAATTAGTCTATTGTAATAGATCCCTTGGATCACGCCGAGAACATGGATACCAATTTTGCCATAGTCTGCTGAACTTCCTGTCCACCATTTTATTTTAAAATTAGAGCGTTGGTCCGATTTTCACCAAACCATAACGTTTTGCCGGCATGGATTTTTCTTGTCGATCAACAATTTTGATGGCATCATGCCAAAATGACTGGGGCTGTATCTCTGCAGTGCTTTGGCATATTGACACCAAACTTTGCATGTCATTGTTACCTTTCTCTGACTACACCACATCAATTTGGTCACAGCGCCCCCTATTGGTCAAAAGTGAGAAACCATTAAATCGTATTACTAGTGATTTTGTATTTTTGCTTTTTCAGTCATTTTGCCAATAAAATCTGACGCTCCCAGCCATGCTGGCATGACTTATCGTGCCGCCTTTGTGCTTGTCCCCTTAATGGCTGCTTGCAGCTATATTTATATTGCTATTTGTACATTTAAATATCAAAATTTGCAACTTTAAGAGATTAGTATGGTGGTTCATTGCTGTATGTGACATGATGAACTTGTTTATCCATTCTCTGAGTGTCTCCCGGCCCCCTCTCTCTCACTGATGCTCAGAGCCGTTCAGGGTCTGAGCGCTAGTGCTGCTGGTCTCCAGCGCTCTGCTGTAGTGTTCTACTGTAGCAGCTGCTCTCGGAGGCCCATGCAGGTTTGGAGGGCCTGGTTTCACCAAAGAAGAGCTGACATTTCTGAACACATACTTATTGACCATAAATGACTGCAGGAAGTCTTGGGAGAGAATTTAATTCGTGTTTTGTGCATTTCTCTGCAGGCTCTGGAGTGTTTAACAGGAGCCCTGTTCCAGAGGCCTCCACTCATCGCAGCTGTGAAGCGCCAACTGAGAGTGCGGACCATCTATGAGAGCAAGCTTATTGAATATGATTCAGAGAGAAGATTAGGTAGAAACTTAAGTTTTTATTGTTGTGCAAACTGCATTCACAAGTTGTTTGCAAAAAGTTTCATGTTGACCAATTGTTTGGAAGCCACATGATGTGATGTAGATTGCATTAGCACGCTGTGCAAAGATGACCTACTATCTATCACCCATGACTGATGGCTTTGATGCAACCCTCTACAATGCAATTAAATCACTCGCATATGCGACTAAATTTTCATGCTAGGCGACTAAATGTTTATCATTAGACTTTGGCTTATACATTTTTAGATTTCATTCTCCAGTTTGTGAGTTGGAGGCCAAGTATAAGTTTAGCACAGATATTTTCACAATTTCTGTCTTTAAAGCGCACCATTGCCATTCATTCAATGGATGCACAGTGTATTTGACGCACCGAAAACTGTTTCTTAATGTAAAAAGCTGTGCCGTTTTATGAACTAATCATTCACACAGGCAAAATATATGGCGGTTTATTGCCAAGGTGTGCGTAGAGGGTTTTAATGCACTATAATGGCTTTATTTCCAAAGTGTACGATTGTTAGTAATTGTTTTCCATCCACATGCAGGTATTTTCTGGGTGAGCTGTGAAGCGGGCACGTACATCCGAACTCTGTGTGTCCATCTGGGTCTACTGCTGGGAGTTGGCGGTCAGATGCAAGAGCTGCGGAGAGTCCGGTCTGGTGTCCTGGGTGAAAAGGTGTGTTGAGAAACTTGTCTGCAGCCCCAAAGTGTTGAGTTCAGTTCTGGGCTTTCTCCCCAGTTCTGGTAATTATTCTTTGGTACAGAAAATGGCTGAGGGGTAATAAAAACATGAAGTGGTTATGTTTTGACCTCCTTCATCAAACTTCAGCCTACATTAACTCTCGAATATGTTCTTGTAGTCTAGTAATGAGTTATGATGCAATCTCAGGTTAGTAAATGGCACAAACTGAACTAAGAGCTTAGACTGAGGTGTGTGTGTGTAACTACTTTACTATTTTTTTTTGGGGTATAAATTTGTACCCAGAAATGATCTAAACCTGACAATCTCATTCAAATGCTGGAAGTTTTTGGTTAGGGTGTGGGTTAGGTTACATCTTTATAACTAGTTGTAGATAAAAACATGACTGTGCAATGTCTCCATTTAGATCATTAACAAAATTGTGAAAAAATTAATTTTTAAACAGTTTGCATATTTTTGTAGGAAAACCGGTTTAAAATGCCAAAATATTAAATGCCTGTAAAACTTAACAATTCTCACTACCAATTTCGATATACCACAATGAAATCTGTTACTAGCTATGTAAAATGTTCTCAAGCAACTACTGAAGACAAGTAATAACGAACTGTCACAGTGATTCAGATCTGCCTCGGCACTGCCGATTATCCAGAGAGCAGTTGTCATGTATAGGTATGAAACCACATGGTATCATTATTTCTGTTACAAAGAGTTGTATCACAGAAGTACTGGGATGAAAGTTTATAGTTCGGATAAACACTTGAGCACCACTGTAGACATCAGACTAAATCAGCTTTAGGAAGTAATTTTAATGCTTCAAATAATGATTTTATCAATTATATCTTTACGCCAGTAGATGGTGACATGACTCATTGAATCGTTCATTCAGAAACCCTAAGCCTGCATCCCAGTGTGCATACTATCTGCCCTAAATAGTATTGAATATTACTAATGCCACATACTATTTAGGAAGGATAGTATGCACATTGAGACACAGGCATTCGGTAAAGCAACAAGTGAAGTCTTTGAGTGAGTCATTGAATCATTCATTCAAGAGATTCATACAAAAACGCTGATTCATCCAGTTATGAAACAAGTGAAGTATTTGAGTTAGTCATTGAATCATTCATGCAAGAGATTAGTTAGCAGATTCTTCCCGTGATGAATAAAGTGAAGTCGTTAAGCGTGAGTCATTAAAATATTCATTCAAACAGTTTAAGTTCTATTATTTTTATTTTTTTAATGGACTGCAGCAATTAGCATTTTGTCAGAAATATTAGGAAATTACATGTTTTGTTTAATTATCTATTCAGAATTGTGGGAGAATTTTTCTGTATTTTAAAGAAAGATTTGTGATGCTTAATTTATCCAGAATCATATTGAAGTATGGTATTTGTCCCGCCCCTCCTACACTGTGATTGGGTAAAACGCAGCACTCGTAACTTTTTACCCAACTGTCCAAAGTTTAACTTTGCTTAATGCTTCCTCGTGCCATTTAAAAAAAATGTGGCACTCAATTTGTAAACAGTTTAAAAATGGCGCTTGATTGGTTCAAAATTGCAAACATTTAAACTGCTAATGCTTAAAAACATGCAAATGATACTTTGGGACAGCGCAGCACTGCAATCTCATGTGAACGTAACTGCCTTGGGGACAATAGTCCAAAATTTACCAGTACGCTGCCCACCTTTTTATATTTAAAAAAAAAAAAAATCCATATGTGAGATGCGTTTTTCAGTTAACACATACTGATTCAACATACCCACATACACTAATAAGTGTTGTGACATTGAAGTATTGAGCCAACATAAAAAGCTTTTTGTTGGCTGATCCCAGTGTTTGTTTCTCGAAGGATAACTTGGTGACCATGCATGACGTGTTGGACGCCCAGTGGCAGTTTGACCACAACAAAGACGAGACGTACCTGAGGAGAGTGATCTTCCCTCTGGAGAAACTCCTCATCTCCCACAAAAGGATTGTCATGAAGGACAGCGCTGTATGGAAACTTGCCTTTATGTACTTCAAAATTGGTTTATAATATTGACGACAGCGAGTCTCACGTCATGTTTTTGTAATAGGTGAATGCTATATGTTACGGCGCTAAGATCATGTTACCGGGCGTCCTGCGATATGAAGATGGTATTGAGCTGAATCAAGACATAGTCATTATAACTACTAAAGGAGAAGCCATTTGTACAGGTAAATGTAAAATCTTTTGTAACCCCAGTATGCACCATTCTGAGCCACATGATGTGATGTAGATTGCATTAGCATTATTGCAAAGATGACTTGTCCATCTATCACCCAGGACTGATGGCTGTAAAATACTTGCATCTGTTACCAGAGGTAAAAATGTCCTTTTTAGCAGATTCAAATTTAAGATTTATTTTTCCTCAGCGGTTGCCCTGATGACGACAGCCGTCATATCCACATGTGACCATGGGGTTGTCGCCAAAATCAAGAGGGTCATTATGGAGCGAGACACATATCCACGCAAATGGGGCCTTGGGCCAAAGGTGAAGAACATAGAGAGAAATCACACTTTTTATTAGTGATGTTGTACACATTTGCTTAGTAAGTTGTGTGGCGACTCTTGTGTTTCAGGCTAGTCAGAAGAAAATGATGATTCAAAAAGGACTTCTAGACAAACATGGCAAACCAAACGGCAGCACTCCTGCAGACTGGAAAGAGGGCTACGTAGACTACAGGTACATATAGCTGTAAAAGTGCTACTTTACTAGAGATTAAGTCTACTTTCTAGTTTAAGGCCCAGTTTCCACCTGGTATTAAGATGCGTTTTAGTCAATCGAATCGCATATGAGGACACGAGTAGACGCTTTCCAGTTTCCACCTGGTGTTTTAATCCGTCTCCTTAGTCCACTTTTAACCACTTCTGTCCTTTTTTCTTCGAGGGGAGGGTCTATGGGCAGTTAAATGTTTTTTTCAGATCTTTCGATCTAATGGCCAAAATAAGCTCATGCAATTTAAGTTTGAACATGAATGGAGATGACAGATATCCGATTTAGTTTCTGCTCTGACAGCCACAAGACCACACCGAATGTGGTGAGTGCATGTTAGAATGGTGAGAGAATATTGTGCTTGGTATTTTTCTTATTTTTTTTTTTTTTTTATTCTTCAAACCACACTTGGGTTCTCAGCCAACGAAGTTTAAATCCCATCTGGCTGGAGTGCTTCTCCTAATGTCTGCGTGTTAGGTCAGTAGGCGGAGAGTCTTTAGTGGCTGTTCGAACGCATTCGACCACATGTGCTGCGTCTACACTACGAAAGGAATCCGGTCACGTGTTTTCGACTACCACTGGAAGTGGTTGAAAGTGGACAAAGCTCAAAAGGTTTTTGGCGCTGTACCTGTATTTAGCATCGCCCACTTTTGATCAGATCGACCAAAACACATCTTAATACCAGGTAGAAACGGGGCCTGAAACATGATTACTTTTATGCAGTTTAAATTCTTAAAGTGCCCACAGGATGGCGCCATTTATCAGTATATCCAATAAAGATAAAATGCTGAAATATCAGAAAAATAATCAGTGCAACTGATCATCTTTAGTAGAGCGGTTCCTGCAGACTGTTATCCCTTTTTGGTCTGCTGTGACTCTAGAGGGAGTATGTCTGCTAAAGCAAAACACTGAGCCGGGATAGTGCCGTCTGCAGCGAGCCTGACGGTCACCTGAGCTCTCTGGACAGACCTATTTCCTGTTGCTTGGAATTATTTCAAGTCGTATGGGTTTGGAATGAAATGTGAATTTTTTTTTATTTTACTCTCTCTCCTAGCACACCGAAGGTGAAAAAGAGTGAAGAGGCTGCTCAGACTGGACCAAAGGTAAATTTGATTTCTGAAGCACACAGAGCATGTTTACATGCACACCGATACTGTGATTATTAAATTAACCCAGTGTCCCAGTTTACATGGAAACCAATAACCAATGCAAGTGAACTGCGTTAACAAGACTTTATTTATAAATAAAAATACCTAAACATTCTTTATACAGTAGACTACCAGTAAAATTTGGAACCAAAAATGATTCAGACTCTTTGACCTGACCATATTTTGCTCAAGTGTTATCTGACATAACTATTACCTTTTTTTTTTTTAACTATAGCAAATAAACTATTAAATGAAATTTAAGGTTTGACTGGTTTTTGTGTATATGTATGTGTGTGTATATATATATATATATATATATATATATATATATATATATGTGTGTATATGTATGTGTATATAATATATATAATGTGTATATGCACACAATATATACACTCCGTTAACCCATATACACATTATTTATATATACACAATATATACTCCGTTAACCCATATACACATTATTTATATATATATACACAATATATACACTCCGTTAACCCATATACACATTATTTATATACACAATATATACACTCCGTTAACCCATATACACATTATTTATATATATACACAATATATACTCCGTTAACCCATATACACATTATTTATATATACACAATATATACTCCGTTAACCCATATACACATTATTTATATATATAATTACATACACACTATATATACATAAATAAATAAACGTGTATATGGGTTAATGGAGTGAGCGAGTGTGTGTGAAGTAGCTAACGTTAGGCTGCTAACATGTTTCAAATAAGCCGTATTTGAGGTCGATGAATGATAGCCAAACGTTTGGGTTTCCTGCCTGACATACTGTAATTACTACATGGATCGGCCATGTTATGGATCTGTCCCTCACAGACTGCATGACATCGCCAATTCCTGTGGGTTTTTTTTGTTGTTTATTTTGGACCGACTAATTTGGATGTCTGAGCTTCTCGTTGACCCAACGTTTAGTGGGCTATCAGGGGGCAGCCCTAATTTTCCTTCTCTCACTGCCAAACGCTTGCTCTGTCTGGATGTTTAAATGCTCAGTAAGGACATTTTCCTGTCACATCACGTTCACACTTCAGTAACAGAACACAGGTTAAGATGTTTTACATACTGGGAGAAATCAGGGTAAGGGGCAGAAAGCTGGGTCGATCGTTTATGCTTAAGCCGTTTCTGACCTTAGTCAGATAAAGGAAAACGGGTCAACGAGTTTAGATTACCCAAATGCATTGTCGTCTTAAAACGTGCTTGTAAATGCAAATTTTTTTTCTTTCTCTGTTGGTATTGGATAACACAATTTGTTTTTCTAGAGGAAACGTGATGAGAGTGGAAGTGAAAGTGACGCTGCAGCTGCTGCTCAGGATACATCTAAGACAGAGGAAGAAAGCAAAAAGGAGAAGAAGAAAAAGAAGAAAGAAAAGAAATTGAAGCTAGCAGAGGAGGCAGCAGCTGAGGCTCCGCCAGAGGACGAAACTGAGGTCAGCAGGTCTCGATTGGTCAGATGATGCGTCAGTGTTGTCAAGAATGCATTTGTTTGTTCAGTGCAAGGATGATCTAAACAAACTCCTTTTACGTGCAGGTTACGGAGAGCGCGAAGAAGAAGAAGAAAAAGAAAAAGTCAAAAGAGACTGAGGCTGACTCGGAATGAACAGACTCTTGTGATATTGAGGAGAGATCACACAAGTAAATGTAAGAGCAGACCAGTTGAATGGAGACTCATCCTTGCCCTCCTGTCAGTCATGTGTTTCAGTGTGATAGTGGACAGTGGGTTGGCTGAGATCTATGGGTTTATAGATTTTCATGTAAATGGTTTCAGTTATGACTTTTTTTTTTTTTTTTTCATCCAAATGAAACCCATATTGTCTGGGTGTGTTCATGTATTTGAAAGGTTTTTTTTATTATTGTAAATACAGAAATTGTAATCTTGTAATCAAATGAAACATGACTGACTTTTTACAAAAATGGCCCCTTTATTTTTGTGTTCTGTCCCTCTCATTGGACATGATTTATCCTGGTGGGAAACTGGGTTGGCAGACCTTGCGACTGTTTACTGATATTTACAGCAGTGCAAACTGGTTCTGCGGCAGCTGTTAGGAGTTATCCACAGTGTGGAAGCTTGTCATTAAAATCTAGTTTAACCTTTTTTTTTTTTTTTTTTTTTTTTTTTTTAAAACACTTAAAGCCTGATGATGTATCAAATGATACTATAAAATGAACACGAGACAGCATTTCAGTTTTGTATGATACAGAAAGAATATGAAGCTCATACTCAGAGGCACAAACTGAGCAACAATCTGCAGTTTTGTGCAATTGAATTTTATGTAGTTAAGAAGTTTAGATTCTGACAGGTTGTAATGCAAATCAATGAGGTCTTTATAACAGAAAATAGTGATTGCATGCTTCAGTCTATCAAGACTTTGTTTTTTACATCAACTAATTGCCTGACATGCATAATGTACGTTTTTAGGGTACATTTACACAACAACCATGTACTACAGACGGAGAACTTTTTTTCTTTTGCGTTTTTCACATACAATGTTCACAAGGATCTTGAAAACACCAATATAATCTGCAACCCCTGGCAAAAGTTCTGGAGTCACCACACTTAGAGGATGTTCACCCATTGTTGATTCCTTACTATTTTTCCTCTTTGACCTGAAAAAAAGAGATGCCAATAATAATAAAAAATGAATTTGTTTGAGGTACATTACATGAAGTCAAGCTATTGAACAAAACCCTTTTTTTGTGTGTGTCATACTTGTGATTTATTTGCTGAAGTAAAAAAGTGGTGATTCCATCATTTTTGCCAGGGGTTCACATGAACCATGAAAGGAGGGATATATAAAAAATAATCTACAAAGGATTAAAATATCTTGGATAAATATTTCTTGTCATCATGATGTTCAAGTGTTTTATTCTGGATTTCTGTTTTAAGGACTTTAAAAACTAAAGGTGAACTACATGGGTATGAGCTAAAATTTCAAGCCATAGCTAAGCCCTGAGTGCCACGAAAAATTATGGAATGGAGATTCTGTGTGAGTCTGTGGCAAGTGTGAAAACAGGCAGGTTTCTGATCATTGCAGCAATAGCAGAAAACATTAAAATGCCAAATAAAAGTATTAAATATTTCCTACTCTTAACATCTGGACACAAAAACAATATGGGTTTCTAACTGGTTAACAGGAATTGCCATTGTTTTGTGTGTTAGTCTGCCAGATGATGGCACCATAAAGCAGCTAATCTGACTGGTCCTGCTGGATAGTGGCTGAGAAACGGTCTACGGAGATCTTTTAATTGGACAGCACTTGGGTTTTATCTTTAGAACTGAATTGAGAGTTTACCAGTTATTTGCAGTGTGCAGATGGTTTGGGTCAAGACTCAGAATTAATGGCACATTTCAAACAATATTGGACCCCATTGATTTTCATGGTATGGACATTTAATTGTATCTTTTGTGTTGTACAGAAAGAGGAAATGAAAACAGTTTGAAACAACATGAGGGTGAGTAAATGTTGGGTGAAATACTCCCCTAGCTTCAAACCCATGATTTAGCTAAGTGCACGCTTGACAGGCGAGGCGGTTATTTGCTGTTGTTGGACGACGCCAGCCATCACACTAGGTCTTCTTCACGTCTTTATGTTTTTCTGTCATATAAATAAGTAGGTTGAATGTCGACAAGATTTTTCACACATCTAAATCTAAAACTCTTGGAATGGATATTTACAGACTTTGGTGTCTTGTGGTGTTCCACAGGGATCTATTCTGGGCCCTTTTGTTTTCCCTCTACATACCTTCTGTTTTTCAAAAACAACTCTCTTCCAATTAAACCAGGAAATGTTTTTTTTTTTTTTGCCTTGATGAAGACCTGGATGTCAAATAATTCCTACAACTGAATGAAAATTAAACTGGTGCTTCTGATTGCTACTAACAACTCCATAAAAAGACAGTTAGGATCCCTAAGTAGGCTCTTTCTTTCAAATTCCCAGTATATTTGTCATCGTAAAGCACTTTGGATCAACTCCAGTTGGGTAAAATTGTGCTCAATAAATAAAGTTGATTTGACTGATTGGACTACCCTGCATAGTAGAAAAACTATGAATGTAATTCCTGTTCGTTTTGTGTATTCGAAAAACAAATGTTATTGGTTGAATTCTCATTACGTCACTATCCTAAAGCGAGGGTGTTTCAAGAACAGCGTTCCCATTCGCTGCCATGAGTTTGTATTCATAAGAAAACAAGATGTTGCATGATCTTTTTCAGATTGTCCTTCATGGAAGGACAATCTGAATCTGTTATTGGTAAAAAATACGAAGAAAAGAGGTGCTTTTGCAAGCACTGCGATGAGGTTGTATCACATGCCCTGTTTTATCATCACAAAAAAAGGAGTTTTACCAGAAAGACTCAGGAAGCAGGTAAACATTTAGATAATATTTATTCCATAAAAGGATTAGCAGATGGTAGAAAAAAAGACTAATTTCTAATTCTATAGCAAAGTTCTTTGGCGTAGTTCATGTCCTTAGTCCAGATCCTGAGGGATGCAGATTCTGGCTGGTCTATCCCCGAAGAATAAAGGAAACATAAAATTGATACCCACCAGTTGAGATGTTTCTTTGTAAAAATTTGTAAAATATACAGGGAAATTATTATTATTTTTAATGACAGTTTTCCCCCTGTACTAACATAGAAAAAAACAACATTCCCATTACACTCCCACTGTCATTCAGAAACATTCCATCCACCCATCATCAGCCCACCCATCCATCCATCCATCAATCCACCCATCATCAGCCCACCCATCCATCCATCCATCCATCCACCCATCCATCCACTCACCCATCCATCCACCCACTCACCCATCTATCCATCCATCCATCAACCCACACATCTATCCACCCACTCACCCATCCATCCACCCACTCACCCATCCATCCACTCACCCATCCATCCACCCACTCACCCATCCATCCATCCATCCATCCATCCATCCATCCATCCACCCACACATCCATCCACACATCCATCCATCCATTCACCCACCCATGCATCCACACACCCACTCACACATCTATCCACCCACTCATCCACCCATCCATCCATCCATCCACCCACTCACCCATCCATCCACCCACTCACCCATCCATCCATCCACCCACCCACCCATCCATACACCCATCCATCTATCCATCCACCCATCCATCCATCCACCCACTCACCCATCCACCCACTTATCCATCCATCCATCCACTCACCCATCCACCCACTTATCCATCCATCCATCCACTCACCCATCCACCCACTTATCCATCCATCCATCCACTCACCCACCCACCCATCCATCCATCCACTCACCCACCCACCCATCCATCCATCCATCCATCCATCCATCCATCCTGCATGTCTTTAACAAATTTCTGTGGTTTTCCCCAAAATCGAATCAATGCGGGAATCTCTCCCTGACTCATCCACCCACTCATCCACCCATCCATCCATCCATCCACCCACTCACCCATCCATCCACCCACTCACCCATCCATCCACCCACTCACCCACCCATCCATCCACCCACTCACCCATCCATCCATCCACCCACCCATCCATACACCCACCCACCCATCCATACACCCATCCATCTATCCATCCACCCATCCATCCATCCACCCACTCACCCATCCACCCACTTATCCATCCATCCATCCACTCACCCATCCACCCACTTATCCATCCATCCATCCACTCACCCATCCACCCACTTATCCATCCATCCATCCACTCACCCACCCACCCATCCATCCATCCATCCATCCACCCATCCATCCACTCACCCATCCATCCACCCACTCACCCATCTATCCATCCATCCATCAACCCACACATCTATCCACCCACTCACCCATCCATCCACCTACTCACCCATCCATCCACCCACTCACCCATCCATCCATCCATCCATCCATCCACCCACACATCCATCCACACATCCATCCATCCATTCACCCACCCATGCATCCATCCATCCACCCACTCACCCATCCACCCACTTATCCATCCATCCATCCATCCACTCACCCATCCACCCACTTATCCATCCATCCATCCACTCACCCATCCACCCACTTATCCATCCATCCATCCACTCACCCACCCACCCATCCATCCACTCACCCACCCACCCATCCATCCACTCACCCACCCACCCATCCATCCATCCATCCATCCATCCATCCTGCATGTCTTTAACAAATTTCTGTGGTTTTCCCCAAAATCGAATCAATGCGGGAATCTCTCCCTGACTCATCCACCCACTCATCCACCCATCCATCCATCCATCCACCCACTCACCCATCCATCCACCCACTCACCCATCCATCCATCCACCCACCCATCCATACACCCATCCATCTATCCATCCACCCATCCATCCATCCACCCACTCACCCATCCACCCACTTATCCATCCATCCATCCACTCACCCATCCACCCACTTATCCATCCATCCATCCACTCACCCACCCACCCATCCATCCATCCATCCATCCATCCATCCACCCATCCATCCACTCACCCATCCATCCACCCACTCACCCATCTATCCATCCATCCATCAACCCACACATCTATCCACCCACTCACCCATCCATCCACCCACTCACCCATCCATCCATCCATCCATCCATCCACCCACACATCCATCCACACATCCATCCATCCATTCACCCACCCATGCATCCACACACCCACTCACACATCTATCCACCCACTCATCCACCCATCCATCCATCCACCCACTCACCCATCCATCCACCCACTCACCCATCCATCCATCCACCCACCCATCCATACACCCATCCATCTATCCATCCACCCATCCATCCATCCACCCACTCACCCATCCACCCACTTATCCATCCATCCATCCACTCACCCATCCATCCATCCACTCACCCATCCACCCACTTATCCATCCATCCATCCACTCACCCACCCACCCATCCATCCATCCATCCATCCATCCATCCATCCTGCATGTCTTTAACACATTTCTGTGGTTTTCCCCAAAATCGAATCAATGCGGGAATCTCTCCCTGACAAAAACAAAAATCTACACTCAGCACACAGTCCCACCATTGGTAAAATGCATAGTGGGAGAAGCAAAATATTTCATAAACATTTCAAACAATAAATAAACCAAAATAAATATGTGAAACTCCCAACCGGCAAAACAAAAGCGACCACCCAATTCCGAAATCGGAAATCGTGGACTTGGCAGCCCTGGCGGCTGGTTAATCGGGCTGTACATGAAAGAACATGAATTCTTTTTATGATGGTTTAGCAGAGCAGGGGTTTCCCTCATTTTAATGACCTCATTTAACACACGACGGGAACTTTGTTTAGTAAGATGACATCATATGAGCTGTTTTAAGAAGCCGCTGGATCTGTGAAACCACTAATTATACGGTGGTTTACTCAACTATATGTTTGCCATTTTGTCACACACAAACAGTAAAGAAAGAAAAATACGTGAATCAATGACGGTGCTTTCGTCTGCTTTAGAAGAGGTTCCCACACCTTTTCACCAATCAATGATTTCCAGTCGTTTGCCGAATGTGTAACAATTACACAACAGAGATCGCTGAAAAGGATTTCAGGTTTTGTGTCAGGTACCAGTTTATGAAACAATTAAATGGCTTTTCCTATTTCTTGTTAATTCCCTGTCAAATTTTCCATGACAGTGAGAACCCTGGATTACGCTAAAGCAAGGAAACACCTCAACATTCTGGTTTGCTTTCTCAGTGTATCCTGAACCTTTCTTGTTCTTTATAAAATATGACTGCAGTTACTTTTATATTCAGTCCCTGTACATGCCAGAACACATCATTATTAAAATGTTCCAATAATTCACCATGTTCTTGACTAGTCGTTGTAGAGTCTTGGCGCAGAAATGAAGTAACTGCTCCAGCTGGCTTCAGGAGTTTTTGAAGACACCTTCTGATGGCGTATAACGATTGCTGAACGTTTTTTACAATACACAAAGCTGGTGGTTTATTTTTAGCTATGTTGCAGAGGAAGATCCACAGATATCTGCTTCTATTTTTCTGCTCTTAATCTAAACCATACTTCATCCCAGCTCTCTCCACATCTGCCTTCCAAAAGTTTTGTCCAAACTTGGTCTTGTGAACTGTGTGACTCAGCACCAGAGAGATCTGCTTCTGTATGCATGCCTTTGAAATCTGTCCAATCTTTCAAACTAGTGACCCTGCTGGCAAGATAATACATTTCCATGTTGGTTTGGTGCTGTTTAGCTGGTGGTCCAGAAAACTTGCTATTCCAGGTGGTTTAGCTAGTTTAGAAGTAACCAGAAGCATACTGTAAAGTCTACTTGTCATGTGTGGCTTATATCTTCCTGTAAATATCCCACCGTTGACACATTCTGATGCTAAATTGTAAGCTAAATTGTGCTTTGATTAGACTAGCAACCAAGTTTATTATAGTTAACTAAAAAAAAAATCAGATTCAAACTCATTAAGCTATCTCAATATAACGTTGCGATACCAACCAGATAACTTCCAAAAATAATCACAACTGACATCTCTTTAATATCTCAGTTGTTTCTCCAACACAGCCATGAATTACTTGAACCAAGTCATCTGTTTCTCAGTACTCACACATGTCTTTTTGGCAAGAGATCTTTCAGAAAAGGGTTTAAAAATTGGCTCAAATTTGCCAAGATACCCATGCCTGCGGTCAAAAGTCTGATTTATATAAACATTGATATGATCGGATTCAGCTGATTCAAATGATAAGGATTACGACTATGTACTTTTTAAAGTGTCAACATTTTGGCAAAATGTACTTTCAAGATTCATGTTTCGAAAGTTTTATGAGTTTGGAACAACATGAGGGTGAGTAAATGACAGAATTTTCAGTTTTGGATAAACTAACCCTATAACAAGTAAATTTGCAATAAATTTGTGTGATTGCAGCTACAATTAATAACAAAACAATACACTAACAAATCATTTTAAATGCTTAATTGTGCCCTTGCAGTCAATCATTTTATCCCTTAAAACTCATCTTTGATCACCATGTTTTTTTTTTTTTTCCTTAAAAAAATTTCTTATAAATAGCTTGAATGTAACTCTACACCATTGACTCATTTAGTACGCGGGTCTATGAATATGCAAATTAGCCCCGCCTCCGCTCACACCAGCTCAGAGATCCATTTGTTGGCGATCACACGTTGACGTGATTGGTTACAAGGTAGTTTGTGACGTCAGAAACGCCAGCGTCTTTAGATCACTGCAGTTTTAAGGAGAAAATACTCATGAATTTTGACATGGTTTGTTCTTAAAGCATATTAAAAACATCACATAGACATATAAACAACATTAAAAACTTGATTTTCACCACTTTAAATAGTTAAGCAGCCAATGAACTTTCTACTGAACAAGTCATGTCCTTCTTCAAATGGCGTTAACATTATTCACAAGCAAAAAAACAATCACAATTCAATTTAATTATAATTTTTTTTAAAACTGTTAATCACCAAGTGTTGAGAAAACGTCTCAGAATGAAGTACCGACATGATCCACAATATTTTTAGAATGACCTGACTTGTTTTTGGTAAAACTGATATAGACTCCGAGGGTTCGCCACAATATTAACCACTCTGTATTTTTGACCGAGTCATTTTATTTCACACGTAGCAGCAGCCCTCGTTGTGGTTTGAGATCGTGAGGGATAGAGAAAAAGTAAGAGAAGAAATGGAATGTGAAGTGCAGCACTAGTTCTGGTTCTGATTAGGAAGAGGCCGCCGAGTGTGAGCCGTGCATCAGAACTGCAGTTTGACCTTGACAGCTGAAATCACAAACCCCTCTCATTTGCATGCGAACTTCTCAGCTGGGCCAAATTTCTAGAAGAAAACATGCTCATTTAAACCATGGAAACTTATGTATACATGAAAAGCTTTGAAGAAGCACAAGCTGACTGCAGTGAAAGTGGAAGATTTTAATGTTGGTCACTCTTGTAGAGTGTTTCTGATAAGCAAAAGCATACGGGCTTGTTGTGACAGAAGGAAAACAGCAAATGGCACCAGTGTGAAAACACATCCACAGGAGCTCTAGGAGGTGCTTTCGCTTTCCTTTTTTGATCCGTGCGCCACGTTACATGTGAACAAATGTAACGCAATCTTTTACTCGGCCTAATGCAAGGTCCACTTTCCTACAGAGTTTGTCTCCAACCCTGATCAAACTCACCTGCTTGTAGCTTTCTAGTAATCATGAAGACCTTGACTAGCTGGTTCAGTTGTGTTTGATTAGGTTCGGAGCTAAACTCTGCAGGAAAATGGATCTTGAGGGCGAGACTTGCCCACCTCTGGCCTATGTGGTTCCAAACTCGCATGACTTTCTTTCTTCTGTGGACCCACTTAGTACAGTGGTGCCCAATCCTGCTTCTAGAGGTCCTCGATCCTGCAGAGTTCAACTCCAATCCTATCCCAGGTCTTTGTGACTGTAGAACAGACTGAAATTAACTGTACGTTTACACAACAACGATGTACTAAAACTGGAAGTTTTTCCTTTGCGACTAAAACCGCTGTATTCTGCTGCCAGGCCAGTAGATGGTGATGTCACTTTGTAAACAAACACTATGTCGCTATGCATGATGTCACCATTTTCACAAATTAGCATTTTACGTAGTTAACACTTAGACAGTAATGGTATCGAAAAGTTTTCAAAAGTTTGCATTTTCAGGCCCCCAAAACGTTGTGTAAACGCCCCCTTAGTGCCGCATTTGAGACAAAGTCGGAAGTGGGAATGTTCGAGATGAAATGTCCCCAACCTCGCGACATCCCACGTTCATATGTTGACCACAAGATCTCGCTATGACGCAACAAGAGCATTTGGCAACAACAGAAAATAAAATAAATAAATAACTGATGCTGCCGTTCGCTTTGAAAACAGTTGACGATAAGCGAAAAATAAGGTATTATTATATAAACTTAATAACTAATGTCAGTTTTTTTTTTTTTTTTAATGTTTGACACAAGGCAGCTCCACGCTATGCTCATTGAAAGCAGCCACCATCTTGGAAGTGATGTCAAATGACACGTCCCTCTAAGGTTGATCGATCTGCCCCGAGTTCACAGGTTGGATGTCCAACTTTAAGCGGCATTCCAGACATTATTATAAGTCTGTTGATGACACGTGAGGAGAACAACAGCGATGTTTGATGCAATGCATCTTGAGGGAAGATATTTTTGGCAGAAGAAACATTTTTAATGAATAACCTGACCCTCTTTGTTGTGTTAAAAATCTAGATACGCCATTTGTGTTGAGGTCAAATTGACACCAAAGACTGTAAAAAAAAAAAAAAAAAAAAAAAAAATGGACGACGCACCTGCACTCTCTTCCACCGTAGAAAAGCGAAGCCGCCGATGTCCAAATATGGTGCTGACATCTCGCGCAGATTCGGGACCTGAGTGGTATCAAGGCCACACCCACACTCCCGCAAAATCGTTTAGTACAGTTTACTGCAGAACAACTCATTATGTCGGTGTGAAATAAACAGTTCTGGAAATGTAGAAATGAAAGCTCTAATCTCCTCCCAAAGATCCCACTGGTGCCTCAGTGACTACTTCGCTCAGAGAAGCTGTCAGTCACAGCTGTCAATCATGACGTCACCGCCCTGTTTTTATAGCGTCAAATAACTAACTAAAACCACACTTATTTAAAAAACAAACACACATTTGAACTTACACCAGCGTGATAAAAACTACATAAAATGACAGAAAGCATCTTTGGAAAAAAAATTATTTGACGTGTGATTGAATTGTTTATAGTTAAGATTACATGGAGAGGGCGGGGTTTATGACCTATACTGGGACTAACCACCTGATTGAGACGCTTTGGCTTCACTTTTGAGGACTTGTGCGGCACACCTGATTGACACTATAACGCTATAAGAAACACTAAAGATTCATGCAACAGAAAACATCTATTGTAGCTTATTAGAGACTAAAAAAAAAAAAAAGTAATATAAAATATGTTCCATATATTTAAATTTGACCCCATATTTTTCTGTTTAAAACATACATAGTATCTAACATTATTTGTACTTAAGTGTAAACAGCCTCTGTCTTTTTGTTGTGTCTGGTTCTCAAACCACTGTGAGGGTGAAATGGGTTTCCAAACCCATGAGTTTCCAAAAGGGTAAACCAGAAAACATCCAGATTTTTTATTTTTTTTTTAATGGGAAAAAAAACTGTGAATTTTCCTTGGATGATTCATAAGATAAGCCTCTAATTTTGCATAAGCTTCAAGTCTTCTGTATTTTTAAAAAATCTAGTGTTTGACATACTCAAATAAAGCAATTATTTTTACCTGATTTTTTGCTGTTTTGAAAATTGTTGCTGTTTGGCAAACTGCATAGAAACCAACTGGGAACCGAAATTTGTACAGTCTTAATAAAACACATCTGTGTCAAAACTTTGCATGCACATTCATGACCCTAAATAAGATATTGTCACAAAAACTTAAAGGGATAGTTCACCCAAAAATGAAAATGTGATGTTTATCTGCTTACCCTCAGGGCATCCAAGATGTAGGTGACTTTGTTTCTTCAGTAGAACACAAATGATGATTTTTAACTCTGCAGTCTGTCAGTCGTATAATGCATGTCAATGGGAACAAAATCTATGAGAGTAAAAAACATGCACAGACAAATCCAAATTAAACCCTGCGGCTCGTGACGACACATTGATGTCCTAAGACACGAAACGATCGGTTTGTGCGAGAAACCAAACAGTATTTATATAATTTTTTACCTCTAATACACCACTATGTCCAACTGCCTTGAGCGCGCGCACGGCATCCGGTGCGTGAGGTGTGTACGCGCTCTGGTGTAGTTTACGCAAGCGCCGGAAGTGATCTCTCACGCGTATACGTCACTCATTGTTAACACAAATGCTAAAAATTCAGCTTAGATACAGTATCTCACAGAAGTGAGTACAGTGCACAAACATTGTAGGTATGACGCGTAATCAAAATGGTACTTACTTATCCAGATTGTTGAAACCGACTTAAAACTAAAAGATGGGAGTGGTGACTTTCCACGTATTCCCAACTTCTGAGCCTGCTCGCCTGAAGTTATGGCTGATTGCTCTTCGGCTGGATATCAACACACCCATTAACGTACTAAAGTTGTTGAGGGTCTGCAGCGATCATGATTTTACATACCCAGGAGAGGATCACGTACGACTTAAACCATCAGCTGTGCCTATGGTTTTTCCACATCCGACTGATGTATGGGAACAAGGTCTTTGTATGTGTCCTTTTGATGTTTTGATGTAATAAAACCATGTTTTTTAGCGGTTTACTTCCATTTGTATAACTACAGGCACCATGTTTAAACTACGCCAGAGCGCGTACACACCTCACGCACCGGATGCCGTGCGTACGTTCAAGGCAGTTGGACATAGTGGTGTATTAAAGGTAAAAAATATCGTTTCATGTCTTAGGACATCAATGTGTCGCCACGAGCCGCAGGGTTTAATTTGGATTTGTCTGTGCATGTTTTTTTTTACTCTCATAGATTTTGTTCCCATTGCCATGCATTATACAACTGACAGACTGCAGAGTTAAAAATCATCATTTGTGTTCTATTGAAGAAACAAAGTCACCTACATCTTGGATGCCCTGAGGGTAAGCAGATAAACATCACATTTTCATTTTTGGGTGAACTATCCCTTTAAAAAAGAAATAAATAGCTTAACCAGTGTTTCAAGAAGCTTGAAAATCAAATGCGAGTCAAACTGACCCCAACACATATGGCTTCAGAAGACTTGCAGTCATATGGACTACTTTTATAATACTTTCTAGAATGAGAATTATTTCTTTGTGTTCCACAGAAGAAAGAACGTTTGGAATGACAAGTAACTCCTTACTCAAAAAAAAAAGAAGAAAAAAGAATTCCTTTTCCGTTTTTGCTTTTCCATTCGCTGTCATTATTTTAAAAGATGAACTGTTAGCATTCAAATTATTTACAGAACACTCTTAATACAACAAAGTGTTAAACGTTTTCAAAACCCACACATATATCTCATTCATAAGAAACTAGAAAAACAAACATTTCTCTCTCTCTCTCTATTTTTTTTTTTTTTAACAGAATTTACAAAAGCGTCACCAGATAAAGAAAAGCCAAAAAAATAAAAGCATATCTACTTTACTATTCTGGTTTTGTTTTACATTAAGAAGTCATCCACACCATCAAAATAAATCTAGTTTAAATTACATAGGGGGAGAGTGGGGTAAGATGAGCCAGTGCCGTATCTCGTCAACCGTACACTTTTATTGTCATGTGACCATAAATTCTGGAACCACCCATCATTTCTGCCAGATTGGGAAAGGAAAAGCACATGGAAGGAGTGGAAGGCACACCATTTACTTTAAAAACATTTTTTGGCTTGTCAAAGTAAAATTTTTAGCATAAAAGATGTAATGGCTGTTATTAAAGCAAATCAATCCAGCTCTAAAAATAATTATGATGCATACTGGTGATTTAGTAATGTTATAAAACCATGCAAATCATTTAGCTAAATATTAGACTGAATTGGTAAGCTAGCTAGTTTTGTCCAAAATGGCAGCTATGAGGCAAAGTGAGCCAAATCTGTGGGGTAAATTGAGCCAGTGTTTTAACTTACCCCACCATAAGGCACTGAAGTTAAATTTCATGTGACTTTGATTCAGATTCAGTTAGATGGTCAGTTTACATCCAAGATGGTGCAACTTACCCACTGACTCAGATCAACTTACCCCTAACCTGGGGTAAATTGAGCCACAGGAAGACTTTTTAGAAGAAGCCATATTTTTCAAACCCTTTGTCATAGATGCATTCTGATCATTTAAAATGATAGAAAAAACATCCTGAAATTACTTTAGACACTTTCATTGTACTTCTGCCTAATTTTCCTCTTATCTTGAGGACCACACAAGTAAAAAATGGCTCATCTTACCCCACTCTCCCCCTACTGTACGCAAATATGCAAACGCAGTCACAAATGCTTGGCCAACACATTTCAACTCTTCAACATAAAACGCATTTCTGCGTTACTGTGGCGGTAACAACATCAGTACTTGTGATACAGTCACCTAGAAATGTCTGTGCCATTAAACCAAATGTTTTCAGGTAGCTAGCTTTAAACTCAGAAAACTAATAGGCAAAAGAAGATATTATATAAGGTGGTATGTGTGGCCACTGATTCAGCAAGATGCTCTTCAAACTGTTGCTTTACCATGATGGTAGTTGATGTGAAAGAAAAAAAGCTTCTATGGACATTTTTCTCTGAATAGTTGCAATAGAAATCGTGTTTTAAACACTTTTAGGAAAAGCAATTGCATGTCAAATCGCATTCACATACTTGCATTTAGCATGTTTTAAGCTTAAATCTGCTCAAAGGCAATTAAATGAAATTCATGAAAGCAGTTTTCCTCCTTTTCTTCAGTTTACGGCAAAGATAAAGCTGGATGTGGTGATAGAAGCTAGCTCATCAACAAAAAAACACACAGCTTGGCTTCTTAACCAAAGAATAAACATACCGTCCCAAACTTTCTGAATAAATGAGTACCATTTCCATTTTCCACATGGCTTGAGACATTCTTCGTGGCCTTTTTGAGCACCTCAGTTCACCACAGCATTCAGAAAAATAAATGGCTGGTGTGCCACTGAACAGATGTTCTTCTCGGCCATGTTGTTTTGTCTATTCAGTTATCTTACATTTCAAACTTTCTTCTTAAAGCAACACCAGAACTGCTCTGTAAGATTGTTAGAAAGGCCGCCTAACCTAGGAAAAAGTGCTGCTGACCTACAAAACAGCTGCTCGATTTCAGCACGAGGTTAACTGCAGGTTAACAAACTACAGAACGTGAGTCCAGGATAAAGTTGAGCAGGGACTGAAAAAGAGCTTCAGGAGACATTTCAGTTTGTTATTCTCATTTCCACTTTGCCAAGCTGAATCCTCAACGAAAACCTGTGTGTGTGTGTGTTGGGTTAAAGAGTGTGTATGCTTAGACCAGTTCCACTTTGGAGTTGGGGTACACGGCCACCACGTCATAGCCCTCAGGAGGCTGCACACGAGCCTTGGCGTGGGTCTCGCAATACAGATTCTCATCAATGAAGAAATATCCTCTCTGCTTTAGATTCAGCCCACAGTCATCACACATGAAGCAGTCGGGATGATAGAGCTTGTCTCTGGCCTTCACAATGGTTCCCCTGTGTTAAAACAATTAGAAGACATCTGTTAAATGTCATTTATTATTACTTAGTGTTATGGGATTTTTTTTATTGTCATTTCATTAGGTAATTGGGTCTTTATGTTGGTTTCATATGGTTTAGAAAAATGTTTTATACCATTTTCAACAAAAGGTTACATTTAATGATATGGTGCATCAGCACTGGGGAAAGTTACTTTTAAAAGTAATGCATTACAATATAGCGTTACTCCCTGAAAAAGTTACTAATTACATTACTTTCTATGGTCAGTAATGCGTTACGTTACATTTGCGTTACTTTTTCTCACCTGGGCTGGGCTGGGCTTGCTTGTTTGTTTTTAATAATAAAAAGTTATATTTTGGCAAATGTAAAGGCCCTTTCACACAAAGTAAAATAAAATATAGCTGCAAGCAGCAATTATCAGGGTTCAAGCGTTTTAAGGCCATCCCAATGCATAAAAAAGTATTGTTTTATTTAACAAGCATGTAACCACTTAAATCATAGAAGGAAAAGACAATTTACAGACAATACAGGCAATTTACCACAGGAAACATATGGTTTTTAAAGCTTTTTAACAGTTATAGCACCACCTATGGTCTGATCTCCATAAAAGTTGGCATGCTTCTTTAGAGTTATACGCTGCATGTGCTCACCTATTTTCGTGAAGTTCCAAGTTTCCTTTTTGGAGTTATAGGCTTTTGTAAGCACTTGGCCACGCCCCTTTTCTAAATCACCCTGTTATAGCTATCCAAAGGGTAAAGTTCAAGCAGGTTCAAGTAGTTTGCAAAAATAGAATTTTCAAAAAATCCAAAATACCCGAACATTTCACCAGTATGCATTTTGTCCGTCTTGAGCCATGGATTCCAACGATATAAGACTACGCCTAAACGGTTCAGGAGTTATGAGCCAGTACTTTTGACCACTGCAGCGCCCCCATCAGGCCGATCGGTAAAGAGTGAATACAATAACCATCAAAGATATACAATAACCATCATGTTTACAAAGTGCACACAACACCTCTGAACTTCTGACACTTCTGATTTCTCTCAACATGGCGACAGGAGAGCTTTCAGTCAATAAATGGGAAAAAAGGTAAAAGTCGAAAACTCAGATATTTGGATGTAAATTTAAAAGTAATGCATTACTTTACTAGTTACTTGAAAAAAGTAATCTGATTACGTGACTCGGGTTACTTGTAATGCGTTACCCCCAACACATGACCCAAGTATTTTCTTCTTCTATGAAATAAATAAACAAAGTGAACACGTACATTAAAATACAATGTATTATCTTGGGTATTATTATGCTCTGAAAAATAATACTTTGGACTACTTATATGCATGTTTTGGGGCAAATCTTAAATTTTGATTTAACATTAATAAAAAAAGATACATTTTTGCCAAAGATAAAAAACATTCAAACAATTATAAAGACCATACTAAATCAGTATTTTCTTTAGACATATAACTTAGTTTCACCATAAACAAAAGCTAAATGCTAAATTAGCTAAAAGACACAAACACAGGATTACTCCAGTAACAAAACCACAGAGATGCCTCTGAGGATTACAAGATGTTTTGAAGAGCCAAGTTGTGGAAAAACAGTCTTTGTGATCCTAACATTAAGAAAGCGTGGATGAACTTTATTGTTAACAAAGTTCCAGTTAGATCTCATCAGTAAGATACTTTGTTTATTCGCTTCATTTTACTGCGGATTCGTTTTTAAACAAGCCACAGTTCGACACAGGCTTTCAGAGAGACTGAAAATAAAAGATGATACAGTGACAACTACATTGGATCTGACAGTAATGTCTCAACACTGAATAGTTATGATTTGCAGTTCTTTTCTTTGCTTCGGCATTTATTAGTGATCGACCGATATTGATTTTTTAGAACCGATACCAGTAATTTGTGCGCTTATGTGCCTGATAACCGATATGCAGAACCGATATTTATTTACTGTTATACTTCTGTTTTTGACACGATTACACCACTGAACTGAACAAACCATTTTATTTATAACAATCACTCCCTCCTTGCATAGAAAACAAAACAAATCTTATTCATACACCAATAAATGAAAGTGAAAGTGTACTGTTACTAAACTGTTTTTGTTGAAAATTAGTAGTCTTTCATGTCAATTTTAATCTTCATATTACAAAAATAATTGTATTTATAAAAAGCATCAGCAGCAACACTAATGTTAACAAATAAGCAAAATAAATGTAGAATGTCTAATGTTTTCAAATGGAGAAAATAAATTAAAGACAGGAGTCATATCAACTTTGCAGAAATGTAATACTTCATTTTAAACTACAGTTTTAGTAGATTTAAGCGGTTTAATTGAATAATAATTCGCTGGATAATGTTAACTGAATAATATTCTCTGGAATATTGGAATATAATTGCATTTCTCAACTGGTATGTTATATCAGAATTATTAATAATGTTTTTGTCATTCTAGATTATGAAATATCTGCTGACATCCGCTGTTTATCTATGCATTTACACAGAACTATACTCAAACTGCGATCGCTTGCGGAGATGATAAATAATTAATTTCCATAGAATTGTGTTTACTTGGATGTTTATTAGCGAATTAATGGTTATGTAGTAAATGTTTATATAATTACAGTGTTTTAAACAAGTGAATCTTGTTAAAAGTTACATGCGTTGGCCGTGCTGGAGCATTTCCTGAGCATCAATCCGCTGAGTGAACAGCAAAATATAGACGAATTGACAAGACTAATGATGAGCATAGACAACAGAGAGAGAATTATATTCAGCGCTTTTATTTCCAACATGTGCTCATTCATGCCTGTATTATTTAATTCATGCAAAGTTACATCTTATCGGGACAGGACTTGACTGATTATCTTACGTGACTCAGTGAGCTTGTCTCTATTTGTTAGAGACAAGCTGCATAAACTAGCTACATTTCAGGCATTTATGTAACACATCTAAATTGTGAATTAATGGCTGTTATGTTAAATAAAGTTTACTAATTACAGCAAAGCAGGTAAGTATACTTTACCTGTGCACGCCATTGTCTCCCCTCAGATGCGCTGTAATGGCGATCCTGCGCGCAATTCTCACAACACCCACAAGATGGTGGCGTTTATCGGTAAATCCGATATTACAAAACCGATATCCGATTATGGTAAAATGCTTAAATATCAGGGAAAACATCGGTAAATCAATATATCGGTCGATCTCTCAAAAACAAAAGTATAAAATAGCCTGCTCTAAATTAGGAATAATTTGATGACATTATAAGCGGACCTCAGAGAATGAAAAAAAAATGAAAGAAAGAAAAACAGTTACACCCCCAAATGACACGTTGTTTAACTTTTTCAGTGCCATGTGTCTTCCATGCACAGACCTTTAAAAGAGAATAGGCGTGTATGATAAAATGGTGGTCAGCAACAATTGCTATAAAGTAGGATTAGCAGGTAATGTGTGGTCAGTAACAGAGCAAACAATAAATTCCTTTCATAAATTGGCTAATCTAAAATGACATGACCCAAATATGATATAAAACAGAAAGCTACTGCTCTGCACAAACGTCTTTTATGTGAACCTGACGGCTGATTGGATCATCTCTTATCACTAATTCACTTCCTCTATAAATGGGTACATATTTGGAGGCTATAATATCTATCAACAACACTGACAATAGACACATTGTTTCACTCTTCTGTGGAACTTCCTTATCAAATGACATCACTGTTTACTCATTTTTCCTGTGGGAAAGTGCCAAGAGCAATAGAGTGGCTTACAGTATTATCTGGAACACCTGTGCAGCGGGAGGGACCACATGCTGGAGCAGGTCTGGCTTTATTTAACAATTATGAACTTGACACTGTTGTACTGTGTATAGGGATGCACGAAAATTTGGCTAATATATTAATGGCCGATAAATAATGGATTATTTCCTTCAGCTGAGACACTTCAGATGCGCACTAGTGTTCACCATGATGGTTTTGAATTGCTTAAAATATGATTGGAGTCACTTCAAAAAGGAAAATACAGTTAAGTACAGCACAAGTCTGTCATTTAGGCTACATAATATTATAATGAGAACATTATAATTGTGTGCTTGTGACATGCTTTTAATGATGAAACTTTTGTCTTTGTAATCAGGCTCTCAAAAATGACATAAAAATTTGTATTTAGATTTATCGGCTATCAGCTTTCAAATATAAAGAATTATTGGTTAACAGTATTGGTCAAATTTTCATATCGGTGCATCCCTAGTTGTGTACTGTTAAAGTCTTAAATTTACTGCAAGATACAACTTACAGGCTTAAGTTCAAAGATAATAAAACAAACTGTCTTCTAAAGTCTATTCAATATAATATAGTGTCTTGATTTCCTCAGCAAATATTGCTATAAATTTAAACACATTCTTAAGCAGCAATACACTGCACTTACACAATGCCATTTCCGCAGCGTGTGCACTGAGGCAGCTTCTGTAAGCCAGCGATGGGCGCCAGAGGAGCCGTTATGGGGCTGCCCAGCTTTGGCACGGGTGATTTGACAGGGGAACGCAAGCCTCTTACCCCATGTCTGTCCACCGGGGAGACCCCTGAAAATAAAATAAACTGCAGTCAAAGGCACAGAATATTATATATTCATATACATTGATGGAAAGGGGGCCGGGAGCAGCAGCTCATTTGCATTTAAAGGGACACACACAAAAACGGCGTGTTTTTACTTACATCCAAATAGGGGCAAATTTGACAAGCTATAATACATGATCTGTGGGGTATTTTGAGCTGAAACTTCACAGACACATTCTGGGGACACCAGAGACTTATAATTCATCTTGTGAAAAGTGGCATAATAGGTGCCCTTTAATGATTTGGTGCATCAAAGCAGTGTTGGGGAAAGTTATTTAATATTGCATTACTCCAACTCGACAACTCGCAGCGTATGAAGTATCCAACGCTCCTCTAGTGTGTGACATGTTCCTGCTAAGATTAAGAAATTGCAGATACTATGATTTCAAACTTTTAAATCCATTCACCAAAAAGGTTACCAGATAGATGGCAACAAGGCAGTGTTGTTTTGTGTGCTATAATCGAGTCATTGAATCATTCAATTAACCCAGTGGTGTCCAATCCTACAGACCTTAGTCAGGTTATATGCCATATTGAATTTAATGCAGATGAAAATGAGGCTGAGGGATCGACTTACAGTCTTCACAATGGCACACACCATATAAAGGTACTAGATCACGCAGTTTTCACAACTTACAACTTTTAAAACCGTTTTATGGAGTTTTGTCAACAAAAAGCATTTTTTTTACTAAGTGCTCTGAAAGAACAGATTAAGGGGTTAGGGGTCATTTTGGGTTTTTTTATGAATGCACTGCTTAGGGCCCCCAGAAGTCTATGACCGACGCTGGTATTATCTTTATTCCATCCAAGTCCAAGATAAGTCGTAGTGTTGTGCACATTTTACTAGGCTGATTGCAATGCTGAAAATAAAATCTGTAACAAAAAAGCCTTCCTGTAGCTCAAACAGTAGAGCACAGCACTTGCAACACTAGTGTCTTGGGCTCGATTCCCAGGAAAAGCAAGAACTGATAAAATGTATTTGCTTATTAAAATGTTGCTTTGGGATATGTGGGGATAAAATGCATCTCTTCCAGGGAAGAAAAATGAACAAACAGAATAGGGGATTTCAAAAGAAGAGGCAGTGAAATCCCCCATCGCCGTCAGAAAATGGCACTCATAATAAGAATATTTTTGCTAGAAATTTCCAAGCATGTGTGCTGAAGCGAAACTCTGCAGGGAAGTGGTCCTCCAGGAGCAGGGCTGGATACCCCTAAGTAAACCTATGCATTTGTGTCAAATTATCCTATATTCTTTTCTCCATTTTTTTGTCTGGTGGACAATATCAACATTTTATAACATTATTTATAATAGTCTAAATCAGGGCTGGGCAACTTTGGCCCTTGAGATCCACTGTCCTGCAGTGTTTACTCACCCGCCTGTAACTTTCTAGTAATTCTGAAGACCTTCAGGGTTTTCACACTGGAAGAAGCTTTTCAATAGTTCTTAGAACTAAGGGAGGAAGTACCTGGTTTTTGCCATGTTTGCACCACAGGAACTGGGAATGATTTTAGTTTTTTGGGGAACTAAATCTTCTCCTACTTCAGAGTAGGGTCTAACCCAGCACACTATGAACTACCAGTAACGTAAGTGTACGATAATTGGCCGAACGTACGCGAAACACCAACACCCGCCATTTTAAAAAAGCCGTGTACAAACAGTTTATAGCCAACATATTTACACCATGAACTAACTCTACGAACATGGGAAACAGTGATAGATGGACCTCTCAACCTTTACCCTAAGGAGAAAACCCAACATGACTTTTGAAGGGACCCAATCAAAACATGATTATGTATTTCTGCTCAGCTAGCGACATTGGGCATCAACGCTAATACTTTTTCATACTGTTTACTTTGTATAAAAGTTTTATCTATATTGTATTACACTGAACTGCTAAAGAGATTGTAAACTAATGAAGACGGAGAATGGGAGAGCTTTTTGCTCAGGCTCTGGCGATCTCAGCGCCGTCAAAATAAAAATCACAACAACAAGCACGGCTTACGTAACTTCAGAGTTACTACTACTGGTGGTGCGATTGCAACCAGGAAAACGGCCCTATTGGAACATTTAGTTCTTGGTGAACTAGTAACCATTCTAGTGGCTAGTTCCTATAACTAAGGCCCTGTCCACACGAACACAGGTATTTTCAAAATGGCCATTCGTCCACACGCGAACGCAGTATCAGTTTTTGAAAACTCCTGCCAGGGTGAAGATTTTCCGGACTCTGGTCGCAGTGTTGTCTTGTAGCCGGTGAAACTGGAGATTTTGGCTTGTGACATTGGAGGGCGCACTGTTATCACCTCTGTTTGGCGTCAGATTATGCACCGCTATCTCTTTTGTTTACATGAGGTGAGTCAATGGCGGATATAGCCGAAATATTGTTGCTAATAACTGCTAATTAATTTGGATTTTCATCATTTTTTAATCGTTACTACTTGTTTCAGAATGTAATTTTTTTCAGAAGTGAAAGCCGCATTTAAACGCAGGAGTGAATTTCCTAAATTATCTTTCTTTGTTTTAGATACAGTTCACCCACTGTTACACATTTACATTCCAATAATATACAAATAACCTTTTTTTAAGGCTTCTGATTGTCCAACATGGCTTTACGGTTAGGGTTATATCGCCACCTGTTGGTTTAGCATGCTCTTGACAGCACTTTATAGTGTGTTTTTGCATTTTCATGTGGATGGAGATTTTTTTTAAACCTTGCTTGTGTGGACGAAAAATACTAAATACTAAAAATACTGGACTAGGCCTAAGTGTGTTTGATCAGGTTTGGAGCTCAGCTTTGCAGCACGGATCTCGAGAACCAGAGTTGACCACCACTGGCCTAAATAAGGTTTAATCACTGTTAATTTGTGGCTTCCTATTACTGGACTCCCAAAGTTAACTGTTACTCTTCTTTTCTCCAAAACTTCCCCACCAACTTTGTCTTTCCACTTCCTGCATTAAATGATGCTGTTCCACTAATTCACTCACAAACCTATTCATCAGAGAACATTCTTTAAAAATTCTCATTTTGTGTTCAATGCGACTGAGCGACTTGGGGGTGATTAAATATTGAGAGAATTGTAACTTTTCGGCAAACTATTGCTTTAAACAGCTACTTCAGGCCTTGTTTAGCCCCAAACAGAGAAATTTCTTAAAATAAGTGCTTAGCAGCTGTCCCTGGAACAAGAGATGGCCGGAATTAATGTCCTTCACACTTCAATCAGATACTATTCTCCATGCAGACATAGCTGAAAATCACGGGTGTGTGTTAGCCTTAGGGCATGGTTGGGACAGAGCCATATGGCCAAGTATGGAGCACAGCTGCCAAGGCCTCCTCCTATCTTCTCTGCTTCATGCTGAGCCTAAAGCCAGGGCTGGCGTAGCGTGAGCTCAGTGGAGAAAACCATCCTGCTGCTGAATTAGGAAACATCCGGATAAAAAATTACCCGTAAATGTTACAACAGTGCCCGCCTCTTTCATCTGATTGTTGCTGTGCCAAAGTGAGATCATTAACTCTGCGTTATTCCCAAGAACTGCTGGGACAGGTTACCACTCCAAACCTGTCAACGAATACCACAAATTACACACTTAAACACTTGATCCTTGATCCCTGTGGCTCCATGGGGATTCAATTTAGTGTGTGAGAGATGGCAAGGCGTAAGTGTACCGTCGTTTAGAAGCCTCTCCATGGGATTATATGACACAAAGCACAACATTTTAAGGGGATTTTAGTGTGACAATTTTCGAAATGGCATAGCATTTCTAGTAACAAGCAAATAGAGATGTATTGTGATAAAACGCTGCATCATTGTTATGTTATTGTCGGTTTGATCATACACAAACTGACAATTATCGATAATTAACAATTCCAACATACATTCTGAGAGAGAAATAAATAAGTAAAACTGACCCCCATCCTCAGCTTCCAGGATTCCCTGCAGGTACTTAAAGGAGCCGGATTGTTTGGGAGCTGACACAGGTTCCTCATAGTCCTGAAGCATCCTGTAGACGTCTGACTGTGTGTTGAAACCATTGGGGTTGCCTGATGAGTTCATTGGTGGTTCAGGGCTGAAACTGAAAGGAAAACATATCCAGATCTCTTTCTCTTCCAGAAACATCTGCTATTGCCATATGCTTTCATACTAAAATAAAACACTTTCTCAGTGCATCAAGTTATTTACAAAAGAAGGAATGGAAGCCAAAGTAATTGGTTTAAAATTACACATTTGTTACAAATATTTAGATACACACATACACTAGCAGTCAAAAGTGGACACAGTAAAGCTGTATCTTGTACTTAACTTGCAAATGTTAATGTTGGAAATCTTATTTATTACTTAGCATACATTTATCACAGTATAACACTCAAGTGTACCACTTTTAGGTTTTAGTTATTGCTGGCATGAAGAAATATTCCAGGTATCACTTTCCAAACAGTTAGTACTAGTGGTTGACCAATATATATCACCAAGTGCAACATTTGAGCATTTTTAAACATCAGTCGGTAACTTTCTCTGTGGGGCTGATGTGTCGGAAGCAGGACTTATATTTTTAAATACTTTTATGGGAGCTTGTATGCTGGGAGTCATGAATTTAATACTATGGTGCCTGAGCATCCAAGCTCCAATTCTAGTTTACTGTTTCTGTTTAAGAGTTCTTTCTAATAAATTATTAGATAGAGCAGTTAAACAAATAAAGTAATAATACTTTCTCATCTAGCAAATATGCATTTATATCACTTAAACAAGTGTTTAAATATCTAATCAACATTTAATTTAACAAACCTTGCAAATTTAGCTGTTAGATCTTTTGTAGCCTGCATAAAAGCGTTTGTAATCTGATGAAAAATATATCACCTGATCATCTTTGCTAATGACTTTCTTTGCAGCTAAATATGACTAAGTATAAGCACTGTTACAAAGACCACAAACTGACATGAAAAGTAAAGAGTCAAAGTAACAAACGAAGGGAAACACTGATCACCATAATAGCGACTTTAAATAAAACACTGACATCTAAATCTCTGTTACTTCTCAAAAAGCTCTGTAGACAAATGACAGAAGTCTAGTTAGTAATAAGAGAGATTTAATGTCTTTTTAGTTGGTTTCATTTAAGGCTGTGGCTGGAAGTCACAGCTGGACGTTGTAGTCCTTGTGTTTCTCTTTCCTTCAGTGCTTTTCCTGCTTGTTATCATCAGGTGTCTTCAATAATCGAACAATCAACACTCAATTAGTCACTTAAGTATCTGCTTCAGTGTTACTTTATCATTCTGCTGGTGGTTCCCATATGAACACCGAACAGTGTTAATGTAACACCGGGGAATTTACTGTGTAATAATCACTGCAATAATGATCCATCCATAGACTCTTAGGCATTTGCCTATTTAAATCTAAGACTTTTTTTTTTGGCTGGGCAGTGTATATCGACTTTATATCAACATTTAAAAAATCAATATCTGCTGATCACTAGTTAGTACTTTTGTAATATTTCTTTAAACGTCAGTTCCACCTAGACATCATTTATAATATTAAAATAATAGGAGAACCATAAGTGAGTATTATCCATAGTTTTGATGAATTTCTTTTCATCTTGTTCAATAAAATTACAGCAATCAAAACGACATTGACGGGTCAACTTATATTGTATTAATGTTCATGACATTGTGTAAATAATCAAGTTATATTTAATGCACTAAATTGACCAGAGCATATTTCTAAAAATGTCATATTCATTTTGCAAATTACAGCTTAACAAGAATTTCTCTAATAATAAAGAATGAGTAGACGTGTCCAAACAATTTTGACTGGTGTTATGTGTTAAGATCTTTGAAGGAACTGATTCCCCAAGTACACAGCAGATACTTCGAAGGATCTTCATGCTGGAAGTTTCCATTAGAGTGATCAGTGTTATGATAACTTCTACCTCACGTACAGGAGGAATTCATAAACAGCGCATTTGTCATCTTCAAAGTAAACAGAACGTTTTACAAGCAACCAAATGGTTCTCGATTACCTTATCTAACATCCAAATACACTAGTGCTTCAGAAAACTCAAGGGTGTTTTGCAAATATCAGCACAGCAGATGTTCCCTGAATACTGTTAACTTCTTCCAGTCACTATCCAATTCAGTGCTTTGGTGAACTCTTTACATAACAATATGCATGAAGAGCTGTAACATATTTCAGTCTGAAATGTTTATTGTTGTGTGTAAGTGCTCTGAGTGAAGACAGGACCTGCACTGTAGATTTCCAACATGGGAAAGATCCTCAAGATGGCTTCCTTGATAAATCACTATGTTTTTCACAGCCTTGTGAGCATCATAAATATCAGTTTCTGGCAGCTGTACCATTGCAAAACCGGTGTAGTTTGTGTTGGCTAGAGTTTAGCTGTGTACAGTTAAAATGAAATCAGAATTGACCCTATTTACCTTGCGTTCCAGGTCTAATTGTTATTCCAAAGAAAAATACATGATGTTATTCTTGGGCATGTGTGAAAAACTGTAAAATGGCACACCTGTGAGGAGAGCCCAGGCTGAGGCCTGCCATCTGCTTGGGCAGGGCACCATTGCCGTTATTGTGTGAATACAGTCCGGTTGGATTGTTGTACATAGGTCTCGAGTTGCCATTATTGTAGGGCACACCGCCTGTAATGGGACTCTTGGGGGATGGACTCTTGGGAGTGGGGCTATAGCCACTGCTGATTGGTCGGAAGGTCTGTAAAAAGAAAAAAAGTAGTACTTTGTGATTAGAATCCTATCCACTGTGTTTCAGCTAAGAGCTAATCCCATCCGAATTGCGATGACTATGATTGGAACAATAAAACAGCCTTTGACAGGTTTACAGATCTGACATGCTCTCAATAAACAGCTTACTCAAAAATATGTAAATATTTACTGTTGCTTACACATTCCCATCATACATATTCGTCTCTGATCAACTCAGCTTTTGATTATAAGTTGTAGCAGCCATTTTATGACATCAGCAGTCATTTAAGGCAACTTATTTGTGTTATCCTTCGCAGATGTTTTGTTAAACAGAATCAACTTTCGGTATGAATAGCTGCTAAATTTAAAACGCTACATGCTGGAAATGACTGGCCAGTAAATTTCAAACAATCATTAAGTAATAAATTATGGTGAAAATTCTGAAGGAATGGTAGCAAATTAGTCAACTGTGCTGTCTAATTTATCATTATACAAAACAACTGATCACAAAAACAGGAACTGTGAAACTGGGTGCATCAATGTTTTAAAGTAATCAATACCAGGCAAATGTCAACAAATTTTCTATTTAAATATTAAGACACCATTTTGGGAGAGATGTACTGTTAATATCATACACTAGTAGTCAAAATTTGCAATAATTAAGATCTTTTTAATGAAAGAAGTCTCTTTTGGTCACCAAGGCTGCATTTATAGACTAACTTTTTAGTAAAAAGGTAATATTATGGAATATTATTACAATTTAGAATAACTGTTTTCTATTTGAATATACAGTATCTCACAGAAGTGAGTACACCCCTCACATTTTTGTAAATATTTTATTATATCTTTTCATGTGACAACACTGAAGAAATGACACTTTGCTAAAATGTAAAGTAGTGTACAGCTTGTATAAATTTGCTGTCCCCTCAAAATAAGACACAGCCATTAATGTCTAAAGGGCTGGCCACAAAAGTGAGTACACCCATGTCCAAATTGGGCCCACCGGCCATTTTCTCTCCCCGGTGTCATGTGACTCGTTAGTATTACAAGGTCTCAGGTGTGAATGGGGAGCAGGTGTGTTAAATTTGGTGTTATCGCTCTCACTCTCTCATACTGGTCACTGGAAGTTCAACATGGCACCTCATGGCAAAGAACTCTCTCAGGATCTGAAATAAAGAATTGTTGCTTTACATAAAGATGGCGTAGGCTATAAGAAGATTGCCAAGACCCTGAAACTGAGCTGCAGCACGGTGGCCAAGACCATACAGCGGTTTAACAGGACAGGTTCCACTCAGAACAGGCCTCGCCATGGTCGACCACAGAAGTTGAGTGCACGTGCTCAGCGTCATATCCAGAGGTTGTGTTTGGGAAATAGACGTATGAGATAGATACTGTATCTAAGCTGAATTTTAAGCATCATTACTCTTCAGTCTTCAGTGTCACATGATCCTTCAGAAATCATTCTAATATGTTGATTTGCTGCTCAAGAAACATTTCAGTTGTGCTGCTTCATATTTTTGTGGAAATCGATACACTATAATAAAAAATACGTTTTAAAAAAAAAAAAAAAAATAGAAATTAGTTATTTTATTCAACAAGGATGCATGCTTAACTGGATATTGGTGCAACTCTTGAAGTCTTTTGATTGGCATCATCACGGAACAGTAGATTCTATGATTCCAAAGCATTGGGAATCGAGAGATAAATCAGGAAAATAAGTCTGAGATCAACCCTCGGAAGTCATTTCCAAAATGTGTGGCTTATCTTACTGTGTTCCAAGAAAAAAATAACAGCATATGGGCTTGGAACGACCCGAGAGTGAATAAATAATGACACAATTTTCATTTTGGTAAGGAATAAGTGTTCACATAAGTCAAAAAGTGCCATCTAAGCAGTTCTCTGTACTTCAGCCCTACTGCAGGGGGCAGAAGGAGTAGTCTGCAAACCATATTTTCATCTCTTTAAGGAAGAGGTTCTGTTTTCTGTTGTTTTTAGCCTTGTGTCAATGAAAACAATCTCATATCACTCTGTATTACAGTTCAAAATGTCAGTTTGGGCAACAAGACAAGCTTTTTATTGCATTTCTCATCTTTGAGTGGACAGAAGCCAGCTGTTCTCCGAGTTGCTCATTTCAAACAATGTGCGAGTAATATGACTGCTTTAATAGGTTCATATCATACACGTTTATCATTTTTTGTTCCCTTGAGTTCTACTCATGATGTTAAAAAACAGAATTCTTTTGCACCAGTATCTTTGTAAATGTCCTCATTGAATATGAAATGAAATACAGAACATGAACTGTAGTTTTATCATCATTCATCATACCCTCATCCTTCAACAACAGCCTCTGTGCATGTCATGATCCCAGCCTGTGTTCCCCTGTGGTGTGTGTGTGGACTTTTTTTCATTATTTCATGTGTTACGCCATGTTTTGTAGTCCTTTGTAGTTTTTCATGTTGATTTGTCTCCCCAGGTGTTTCTTGTTTCCTTGTTATCTTGTTAAGCCTGTATTGTGTATATATACCCCAGTGTTTCTCATGTTCTTTGTCTGGTGTTGTCCTTCCATAGATGTTACGTGTGTGCGCGCTTGTCAGTTTTTCCTTCATCCCTGGATTTATCAGTTTTGCCTGGATTTACTTTTAATGTTTATTTGAATAAATGTTTGCTGCATCTGGATCCTACACTCGTTCCTCTGAAACAGTGCAAAGCTGTATTACATTGTAACAGGGTTACAAAACAATCCGCAGCTCAAACTGATAAAGATCAGCTTGAAATAATAAGGGATAAAAAAAATAAACAAACTTCATCCACTCATTTGTAACGTTGAGATTACTGATAATCAAACAGGTGTCAATGTACTGATGTATAAATGTACATAAGCAGGGCTTGACATTAACTTTCTTGCTCACCAGCCATTGTGGCTAGTGGTTTTTCAAAGTTACTAGCCACTCAGCATTTTCACTGGCTACCATGGGAAAAAACTGCCATATAGATATTTTTAATATTATTTCATAATTTGGCAGGATTATTAGGCTGCTGTCACTTTAAGACCTGATGCATGGATCCATTATACTGTTACACATGCGTTTTCTTTCTCAACTGTTTACACTCACTTAAAAACATGACTGTGTTTATGCGAATACTCACCAAGACCAGCATTTTGACATAATTTTTTTGTGTATTTGACTGTTTAAGCGCAATAAGCAGTGAAAAAAAAGAAAGAACTCAATTTAGTATTGAGAGGCGGCTTTATGTGGCACACTTTTTGTGTGAGATCAAAATCTGCGGGAATGAGTAAAATTATGAGCTATTCTATTATGAGCTATTATGTGCAATCCTACGCCGAAATTCAAATCTTGTAACACCATTATTCATCCAGAGCAAATGAAATGAGTCACTGAAAAAATTTATATATTATATATAATATTCAACCCACCAAAGTAGCTAGTAGTAGTGACTGTGTAACATGCCACTGCAGAAATTCACCCACATTTGTCAGGTTGGTGGGTGTTAATGTCAAGCCCTGCACATAAGTATACATTAGTATTTACCTCAGCTTGTGGAAAAGCTACTTGTTATGAGCTTGTTTGTTTCTCTTTACCACCATATTTTGGTGGATGTCAGTATTTGTTAAAGCTACAATACAGTGATTTCTATTTCTAACATTTTCAATTTTTAAAGTTATTTAAATGTCATTTTATTTATTGTTTGACAATTCCTACCATCTTTGCTTATTTTTTTATAATTAACATGAGGATGAGGTAAGATCCTATCACATGTGGAATTCCAGCAATCCTATGGAACCTTAAAAAAATCTCTGAACAGCATGGAGCCAATATGACTACAATACTAAACAAAAATAAATCTTCGAAAAGCAGTCCAAATTTTGATCAAAGGCCACAAATTTGCAGACTGTGGTCTTGAAACTGACAAAATTGGTTCCTCCTGATCATTTATCGTCAATTATAAACATTTGCTGTTTTATAAACATTGTTTGTTTTATTTGGTCAGCGATTCAACCACTCTGATTACTACTGAAATGAATAGAAACATTAGTTATGGTTATCTAAAGCACATAATAATGATAATATTTAGAAATAATATCTGTTCTGACCTTTGCTGGAAAGGAAACGTAGATGCATGCTTCTTTAGTTCACATGTCTGCCACAAATGGGTGTAACTGCAATAAAAATGGCAGATTTACTAGTCTACACATCTGGTGTATAGCTTATAAAAGTGCCAGTTTTGTAGTCTAACATTGAAAACCATTCATTTGTATCTCTCTACCTTTTTAAACATAAATTTTCACAATATAAGCTCACAGTTTTGTTATTTAATAAATCTGGATAAGGCTTATGTCTCATTAAATTGATTTATTTAACCTATTCTGCAGTACAGTGAATGCAGAAGATCACTGAAATAGCAGCAGCGGTTGGAACAGACTCTCCTTTTACATGCTACGTTTATCACTATACTTCTCATTCAGGGGAAATATTACATGACAGCCTTTTCAGGCACCTTTCCAACACAGTTTAAAAACAGAGTGGTTCTTAAGAGCTAACCTCACCTGTGCTAAAGGGGTCCAGAGACCTATTAGCATGAATGAAAAGAATTATAACTGAAAGATATCAGGTCTGAAGGGATTCAACACAAAACACAACCAATGAGAACAGTTTCTCATTACATTCCAAAAGTAAACTTTGCTGGGTAAAGCTAGTTTCCCCATAATCGCCAGTGAGGGCCCAACAGAAACACAGAAAGACCAGGGAAATATTTATGAGGAGTGTTTGCGTCTGCTCATAAATCCTGACCATCATCAGGTTTCACTGACCTGTTTTACAGTGATATCCCAGCATGCCCTTTGGTTCTGGGTGACTGCCCACAGAGCCAGAACATTCAGAATCAACCAAACTGCCTTTGCTACTGCAGCGGACTGCAAGCAATGAACTGTATGAATCAAAAATGACCTCAAACCTTCTTTTATTAATTAAGGATTGCTGTGGGAAAATGACCCGTGATTTATAGAGGTTGATATTGACCTGAACACAGCAAGGAAAGTTGAAGGGAGGACATGATGGAAACCATATGGCTGCTGTCGACAGACTAAAACAACCCACTCCTAGCATCAACCCCGTAACATCACCGTTCCCTCTCCAAACACATAATACAGAGCCAGCCACTAAATATTCGGTTAAAAAAATGACAAAATTAAGGATTTTTTTCATTTAAGACTTAAATTCAAAATGACAGTACGCAAAATGCACAAAACAATGTGAGATATTTGGTAACATAAAACACCAAAAAAATTAGCTTCTTTTTAGATTCAGAATTATTGACATTATTGGTTAACCATTATTAATAATTGAGCATCAATATAATTGAGCATTTGGGCAAATCTGCATTAGAATGATTTCTGAAGGATCATGTGACTGAAAACTAGAGTAATGGCAACTGGCAACAAACAAACAAATAATAATAACTAGGGCTGTAAAAGAGGGCTTTAAAAAGCCTGGTGAATCGGATGTAATCAGCTTTAAGGAATGGGCAATTTTGTTCCATTCATAAAAGAAATGCTGTCTCATATTACAGCTGGTGACAAGAATTCCGAGCAATGAAACAATACCTCAGTTATGCTCTGACCTACACAGTGTTAAAATACAGCCTCTGAAAAATTCTTTGGCTCTACCACATACTTGGCTGTGTCTACTTCCATTGGAAATGACGTGACTTGTTCTATCGCTATTCTTACAGATTTTCAACATTCATACTTTCCAGTGGCCATGGCAAAAGCCACAATGACTTACTTCTCAGCATGAGGCACACATCTGCTCTAGAAATTACTGAAACACTTTATAGACGTTATGACACACAGCCACCAAATATGAATGTGACTTTACTGAAGATTTGTGCAATGCCCAACTGATTCCAGTGTCAGGGCCAAGAACGATTTGAGACCATCTGTCTCATTTGCCACAAAATGGCTGACATATGCTATTTTTCATTACATGAGTGAATACAAAGAAAACTTAAGCTTCTTGTTGAAAATGTTGTTTAGGATGAAAGAATTTCACAAATTTCCATTGAGCTCCAGCTAAAAAGTAATCTTTGCACTCCAGAATATTCAATAGAGGGGATCACAGGTGGAGCTAGCGGAGGCATTTGAGTCGGGTTCATCCCTTTCTTGGATTTCACCCGCTAGGCTCTCAATCTGGACAGGGAAGCCCACTCTGTGGCCTCTTCTGATGGGGTCAAGAACATGTTGTTGGCCAGATATAGCTCTGAGGATTTGCTGGCAGATGTTGTATCTACCACCTCCTCCTGTGGCCCCGCGTATGAGTTGCAGGTGATGACCCGTGCCACGGCAAGAGTCTGCTCAGACTGATCGGCAGAGAAGTTAAATCACCTTTATTCATATAATGCGTTATACAATAAAGATTGTTTCAAAGCAGCTTTACAGTGATAAACAGAAACATAATGAGCAAAGATGAAAACAGAATTCAATTCTGCTGTAAAGCAGCTCTAAAAAGACTATAGTGTCATTGTTCAGCTGAAGTCAGTGTTAATTCATTTCAGTTCAATAACTGTGTAAAGTTTATCAGTTATAAAATGAGTTAAATTCAGCTATAAAGCAGCTCTGCAGAAAACAATGATGTCATAGATTTACGAATTGCTCTGATCTGACAGGCCGTGAAGAAATGTAGAGCTGAGTATAATCAGCGTAACAGTGAAAACTAATGCCATGTTTCCTAATGATATCTCCCAAGGGTAGCATGTGCAGGGTGAACAGCAATGGTCCTAGTACTGAGCCATCTCAGTACTATGATATGATCTAAATATCCTGACTGGAAATCCTCGCAGATACAATTTCTCTCTAAGAAGGAGCATAGTTGTGAGGATACTGCCATTTCAAGTATTTTTTTGACAGAAAAGGGGGATTGGAGATTGGTCTGTAGTTAACTAATTCTCTTGGAGCAAGTTGTGTTTTTTAATGAGAGGCTTATTAACAGCCAGCTTGACAGTTTTTGGGACATATCCTAAAGACAATGATTAATTAATAATATTAAGAAGACCATCTATGACTTCTGGAAGTATCTCAACGTATATGTTGATTTTGATGATTTAATACGTTTAGACAATTCATCCTTCCCTGTAGCAAAGAATGAATGAATCTGATACTGATACTGTAGCAGAAGGTTGCATGGTAATTTTCTCTCTGATAGTATCAGCCTTGTAAGTAAATAAATTCATAAAGTCATTACTGCTGTGCTGTTGAGATATGTCTGAACTAGTTGATGCTTATGGCAAGCAGGGCAGGGCCATGGGAATGGAGCGAGGAGCCTCAAGTCTCACGGAGGAAAGATCCAGAATGATAAAAGGAGGAGTGATGACAGTGAAGGAGAGGAGAGGACCAGGCCTGGATGTTATGTTGTGTTTTATTATGTTTTTATGTGGCAATTGTCCATGAGGGGCTGCCGCTTTACTTTTGTTTTGTTGTTTGTTTATTTTATGATTAAAGTTACTTTGGAATGTTTGCCGGTTCCTGCCTTCTTCTCTGAACATTAAACCTTGTTACAATGCTTTATTTCTCATTAATTCAGGCACTATATCAAATAAATATCTAGGGTTGTGTTCATTTTCTTCTGAAAAAATTGAAAAGTAAGCAGATTTTTTAAGGCCTTTCTGCAGGTAGAAATACTATCCTTCCACACAATGCGAAATACCTCTAGCTTTTTTATCTTCCAGCTGCGTTCCATTTTCCGGGCTACTCTCATTAGAGCGCAAATGTGCTCGGGACTGTTCTCCTTAATCTTCTTCAAGCACAAAGGAGCAACTGTGTCTAAAGTGCTATAAAAAACAGGTTGAGACAAATCAGGTTAATTATTTATAAAGCAATCTTTAGTGGTAGACGTGATAGATAGATATATATTTTAACAAGGAGTTAGCCTTGGCTAAATGGAGTATACACAAGACTAGATAATGAGCTGAGATGTCGTCACTCTGCTTCAGAATTTCAACGGCATCAATATCAATTCCATGTGACAATCTAAAGTCTAAAGTATGATTACAAAAATGAGTAAGTCCTGACACATGTTGTCTAACTCCAGTAGAGTTTAGAATGTCTATAAATGCCCATCTCAAAGCATCTTTTTTGATTATCTACGTGGTTGTTTAAATCACCAACAATTAAGAATTTATCTGCATCCAGTACTACGTACAAATTCTTTGATAAAGTCTGGGTTGTGCCCTGTATACAGTAGCCAGCACAAATGTCAAAAGGGATTTATCATTTACACTAGATAACATTATATAAAACACCATCATTTCAAAAGAATTATACTTGAAACATCACTTGTAGAGTGAATCTACATTATTTCACTAACTGCAACATTGTTTCAGTGTTACTTTTACTCTCTATAGATTGGGACCATATGAAAATTGAGCAGTATTTGTTTAACACTGAGGATTTTACTGTGTACCAGTAAACAGGTAACCAGCAACATGCATTTTTCTTTATTAAATAATTAAAATTAATTTGGAAAATTGTCTTGGCCTTTAACTATGAACACGCACTAAGAAACATGATATGTAACACATACACGAGTTTTGTTGTGGTCTCGCTGGGATCACAGCAGCACCCAAAAGACAACATATGCTGGTCCACCAGCACATCCCATGCTGGGGACCAGAAACCCAGCAACTCATGCTGGTCCCAGCGTACAAAACATATCTTTTGCTGGTGACCAGCAATGCTGGATTTTTCAGAAGGGCAGTCCTCTAAGTCATGATTGTGGGAAAAAATGTATTCGTCTCACAGTCAAATCATTTTAAGGATATTTGAAGATGCCCTAGGTAGAAGAGGCGCTTGTGAGCAACCTCTCCCCAACCTCACCTCACAGCTGGTGGGCAAGGCATACATAGTGGCAGGTCAGGCCGGTGGAGCCTTGCACACCATGGCGGTGTTGCAGGCTTACCAGGCCGACCTCCTGAAGGACCTGGATGGGGGTGAGGGATTGGAACCTGAGGCTGCAACTCCATAGGGCCACAGATCTTGCTCTGTGCTGCTAAGCAGACAGCCCGTGCCATTGTCAGATCTATGGCTGCTAATGTTGCCATGGAGCAGCATCTGTGGCTGAACTTATCGGGGATAAAGGAGAAATCTTTTCTCATTGATGCCCAAATGCCTCTTTGGTACTGTCGTTGCCCTAGGTAATGGAGAGGTTCAGAGAGGCGAAAACTCAGTCTGCAGTCTTCCACTGCCTGGGACTAGTTCCTGGCGGGAGAGACAGAAGGCGATAGTGGCAGACCACAACCCCCCTCTGAGGCGCCGAGGATAAAGGTGGCGTGCCCAGAGGAGGCCTAACCAGGACTTTAGAGAGGTCATTATGTCTCGCAGGTCGGAGGACCCAAAGCTGTGAGGTCCTCCTCACACATCTTCAAGAGTGAGTGTATTGGAGGTTGTTGGTCCCTTTGCCTTGATTACATAAGATTTTATGAGCGGTAAAGGATCGAACAAGCTCTGTCAAAGAAATTAGTAAGAGCTTAAATGGGAAAAATTAAAGGGAAGGAATAAACAAGGGTTCAAACAGTGGAGGTGGTCAAAAAATGGCTAATTGTGATTCACTCTCTTATCGGATTTACATAGCAGTTAGAGGCATACGGTGCTTCCCAGAAGAGGTAGTGGGAGTGGGGCCAGGACTTAGACTCCTGAAGATAAATGGAGGGGCACATGACTGGTTAGTTGAACAGAGATGAGGGGATCACTCTCTCGTTTGAAGCCCCCTCTCCAACACGAGAGCTGGAGATGGTGTTGGCCTCCCATGAGATCGACTTTGAGCAGGCACTTGAAGAGTCAAGTGACAAATTTACGGACAGCTCAGTGCTACATTGTTATGACCTGTAGTTTATCACTCTCTTCAGCTCGAGAAGGCGTGGAGACTAAGAAATAGACATGATGTCTGTTCACTTCAGGAAATGCCGTTCATCATAAACATCCTGCTGAGGCAGAGGCTTAAGCCTCTTTCACTATACATACTGTTCAAAGTGATATGTATACTGCTGATATATTATTGACATATCTAAAGGGCCAAATAAACATGTCCATGCCTTTATTTCAACTGTAACAAGGTCCCATTAGTTAAAATTAGTTAATGCATTAACTCATTTTAACTAGCGACAAAAAAAATCATTGTATCAGTGTTTATTAAGCGTTGTTAAAATGAGTTCAATCAGAAGGCAATAATATATTTGGTCCTCAAATGTTTTTTTGTACATTTAAAGACAATTCGGCATTGTGTAGTTGTTTATATTTCTATGAAGCAAACAGCTGCTGCTAGGAAATGAAACTGATCACAACATGCTCACATGTGAAGCTAAAGCATTTCGTAAAATTGTTCTGGGTAAGTATCTGCTAAATCCCTTGAATTCAAATGTAAATGTAGCTGTCTGTAACAGTATCCTATGACAACATCAAATGTGACGGTTTGAAATTTATGCCAACACCCTTTATACCTGTGACTCAGACTCCAGTATTCCGGTGTATGGACTTGTCTTGTTTTCTTCTATTCCAGTTGGAGACCAAACCTTTCCAGATCTAAAGAACAAAACCAAAGATTAGGTGAATGAAGCTAAATACATCAGTGAAAACAGTCTGATTCTCTTTATCTATAACTGATAACAATATTGAATGACATCAATGATCAATTCACACTCCTTGTGGTTTGCATTTGGTGCATTTGTGTTTTCATCTTGTCACTTTACAATATTCAAGTAGAAGTGCATGCAGGCATGCATTTCGTCCCACTCAGGTGACTCTTAGTTGTTCTGAAGTGGGGAGCACTTCTTCACTGTGGGATGAAATCTATACTTCGGCAGTCAAAATATCTTCAACAAATGGATGACTAAGTCCAGATGTTCTTTAATACAGTTTAACCTAAAGCAAAATACATTTAGCCTAACATACTGACTGTATTGTCATTGAAATGTTTTATAATGAATAAATGTACACATGAATGACAAAAATTTTTAATGCTACAAAAGCTACTAACAGTAGACATGTATCTCACAGAGTCGATGGAGGATCTTGCAAAAACTTTCTAGATATGTCCATGTCGTGATATTTCACCTCAAAATGAAAAGAAAATTTGTAAAAATTCAGTCTTAACTGTAAGCCATGGTAGTATGGGTTGTATTGCTTTCATTTATTCTGATTCTAATTAACAAATATAATAAGAATGAGATTTTTACTTACAGTAAAGAGAATATAAGGGATACAGTAAATGTGCTTGAGATATTGGGCATCTTTTGACCAAATGGAAGAACAAAGACAATGGTTTTCCTTTGCCCCCACTCCAGTTACACCTACATGCACACAGCTATAAGCAGATCTGAGCAACAAAGAGACCTCTGTGGTCCCTCCCATACTGGAAACTTCATCACTGGAGCATGAATGCACCCCCTTCTGAGTTGGCTTGGATGTGGCAGAATGAGGCAATGACTTAGAAATGAATGTCAGAGTGACTTAAAGCCATCTGGATGTGACTGATTAAAGAATGTTTTCCATTTACCCACTTGAATGAAGAGACCCTTTCAGCAGACAGTAGGCTTGTAAATGGTTGCAGTGGGAACATATTGTTGCATGTAGGGCTGCACAGTATAATAGAAATGTGTGGGCAGAATAGCTTTATGTCACTTACCCTTCAGAGTGAAACGTGGTGAAATGTAAAAATACAGAGTAGGATGTGTTCAAAAAAAGTAAAGTCAAATTTGGAAAACTTGTCCCATCCGAATATGGCTTTAGAAAGCCATATTCGGATGGTACAAGTTTTCCAGGGGGGGCGTTAAAGAAATTTGTGTTTCACAGATGTACTTTGTGATTGTAATCCCGTCCGAATCTGCCTAGTCTGTGTTTTTCTCACACAACCTCTGTAAAATTCCAGCACAAATGACCTACTGTTTTTCGGCAAACTCAACGGTCAAATAGAGTCCGAATGCAATTGTCTGTGATTGCTGATGCTGTACTATCCTAATGCTTCTCCTCGTGTGTTTTTTGACCTACCTGAGCTACGGTTTGTGCATCAATCTTTGGCATGCTTTAATTTCATTCCAATGTGGATGGTTTCCAACGAAAAAATAACATTATAATATTAATTCATTCATTCAGTCGTATCTGACTCTTGGTGATTCTACGGGCCATCTCTAGCCATACGCGAGAGACTGTCCGTGAATTTTTTGGCAATGATTTTTCCAGGGTAGGTCAGATCTTTCCCTAAGTCTCCCCATTACATGGCTTGGGACTCACACACACACACCTATGGACAATTTAACTTCTCCAATTTGTTTGTTTGTTTTGTAATTTCCAAAAATAGCAATATTATTATATATACCATTATTGTTCTATGTATTTACTTGTCGTGATTTGGTCATACCAGTCACAGTAGTACGTTTAAACTCAGCTAAGACAAATGTATCACATAAAGTAAAAGGCCTGCGCCATTTGGAAACATTACAAAATTCACACAAGACATGACAAATAAATAGTCATACTCTTACTCCATCAACAACGTGAAGTATTGTGTGTTGGGGAATGAGAGGAAAATGAGAGAGGCAGATGTAGTGGGCAGAGATGACGCACATAATGTGCAATTTTGTTTCCACTCTTTCTTCATTATAATCCGTCAAGCAATTTTGAATTCAGAATGTGGCACATAATTATGCATTGTGAGGCTGTTCAAAATCTGTCTCCTATCAGCTCAACTATGAGACACAAAGACATAAACACTTAAATGGAGAATGACCTCCTCATGGGGACACATGGTTTTTTTCTCAGCGTGATCTCACGAGTATTTGTATGTATTTTGAATGTAATAAGCGTGGTTTTATAAATGAACAACATTATAGATATAGACAAACCTGTTTATGAATCCTTATTTAGAAATATTTGATTCATGTAATTAATCGGTTGATTCTATTGTATTTATGATCATTAAGATATTTTCAATTGCATTCTTTTAATGCAGATGACTCATTTACTTTAAATGGGTCCTTGATTATGATTTCACTTTTTAAACTTTAGTTAGTATGTAATGTTGCTGTTTGAGCATAAACAATATCTGCAAAGTTACAACGCTCAAAGTTCAGTGCAAAAGGGGGATATTTTCTTTTACACACAACAAAGGGGGTGAGGCCATGTTGGGCTGCTTTAGAAAAGAGGTTGTTGTAGTAGAGTGTTGTTGACATGCCTTCATTTTACGTCGGACTGCTTCACAAACGAGAGTCAATTCAACGCTGGATTTGCACAAAAGATTAACCTGACGGCACAAGCTAGTCGATGAGTTGAATCAACTCCACAGCAACTACATAAATTTATCCACTAACCATTCAGAAACATCCAGTTTCATTCTAAAAGTTGTAACTTCTTCCTGAGTCTCTCCATCAGTGTCCGACTCCGGTTTGAACAATGTAAGGCTGAACACTGTTACTGACGATTGTCATTTTGGCTGCGTGAGATTCTCCAGCTTTGTTGTTGTTGAGCAATCGAAGTGCAAACTGTTAAAGCTCCGCCCTCCTCTGGAAAGGGGGCCGGGAGCAGCAGCTCATTTGCATTTAAAGGGACACACAAAAACGGCATGTTTTTGTTCACACCCAAATAGGGGCAAATTTGACAAGCTATAATAAATGATCTGTGGGGTATTTTGAGCTGAAACTTCACAGACACATTCTGGAGACACCAGAGACTTATGTTACATCTTGTGAAAGAGACATTATAGGTCCCCTTTAAATTCTGTTCTGGCAACTTGTTTCAAAATATCACATAATGTTAAACCAGACTACAACCTTAAAATGAATAATATTTCTGTAATTGTTTAACTATTACTTCTGTAAAATGTATTTATTTATTTAAAACAAGTGCTGTAACTTCAAAAATGATCATAAAATACACCAAAAATGCAACATAAAATGATCATTTTGTTTGTGTGCTGTAATCCAAATTTTTTGGACTACTTTGGTTCTCCTTTTTGACACTTTAGTAATAAATAATTCATGGTGATTACACTTATCTGTCTGTTACATTTTTCTTTATACTGTATATATTATTTTTAAGAAATAGTGTTAGGGTTAGATTTAGAGGTAAGAGTGGATTTAGTGGCTCAAAAAAATCTATTACATTGAAATTGTGTTAAAATTGTCATTGTACTATATACTGCCGAAATACAAAAAAAGTAACACTATTATAGTGTCCTTGTTAGTGCCCGAGCACCCTCTTGGAATTGCTCTGTTTATTACACATTACATTTACTATAGTAATAGCAGTAAATGATGCATGATTTCATGCAATTAACCCTGAACCAAACCCTAATTTTAACCCTAACCCTATAGTAAGTACATGTTGTTAATTAATTACTCAGTACTTAAATGTACAGTTACACCGTAACAAGGACATCTTAAAAAACAGGTCATCCCATTAGCTCGTGTCTTATAACTCTGTAGCTAAAATAAATTCTCCCTGGTTCTATAATTTTTTCCCTCTGGTTGGGATTTCTTCAATGAGTAACTGAGTTGCAATATAGTGAAAGGTTTACTTTGGCTTTGCTACTTCGTTGCATTTCCATTTGAGTCCAGGTGACTAATACCCAGATGTTTCCAGAAAACACAGCAATGAACTGCTCAAATAGAGTTTCAAAATATTTCATAATACTCCTACAGTAAGATCAGTGAGTATTTAGTACTTATGTACATTTGTATTGTGTATGTATTTGTATCTGAAGTTGTTGGGCCTCATTTATTAAAACAGGAGCAGAACTCCTGCATTTGTAAACTATTTCTCATGCAAATGATCGCATATTAGGTGATTATGCAACACAAGATTATCCAAAATGAGGCAGTCATTACCATGGTAACTTATACGCTTCTTTATTCTGACTAACATCATGTCTACACGCCGCAACAGCTTGAGGCTGTCAACACTGGACGCGGCAAAGCAACCATTGAAAATCCATTTGTTTCCGTGTTTCCTACGACTGGCTGTTCGCTGCAGATGTCACACTTTCAGGCGTGTGCAAAACTCTGGATCAAACCCTGAGATGACAGAAAATGTGAATGCTGAATCTGATCTAAACTGTTTTGGATGTGTTTGGTTTTGTCAACTCTAAAACAACTAGGCATTTCTGGGATACAGGATTAGTTTTATGCTGACAAAAACCAATCCAATCCAAACAGGTTTTGTTGGTACCATGACGCCGATTACTAACATTCTCTGTCAACCCAGACTTTGATCCTGAGTTCATGAATAACTATGGAGTATGTGCAAATGAAAGTGTGAACAGCCAATCACATGCTGTGAAACATAGTGAAACTGCGATTTATAATAAAAGATTATTATAAAATTATGAAAAATGTAAACACATTTACACAGGAAGAAAAGAGATGTCTTCAAGAGGGGACAACTAAAAGAAAACATCAAGATTTATCAGTGCAAATGAAACAAGTTTATTTATACAGGTCCACAGCGTTTTTAAGCTCTATTTATTGAGATACATGTTGCAAATTATCTGTATATTGTATATTCATTTGAACTAAAAGCTTAAAAAGACCTATAACGCCCCTTTTACAAGATGTAATATAAGTCTCTGGTGTCCCTAGAAAGTGTCTAAAGTTTCAGCTCAAAATACCCCACAGATCATTTATTATAGCTTGTCAAATTTGCCCCTACTTGGGGGAGAGCAAAAGCATGCCGTTTTTGTGTGTGTCCCTTTAAATGCAAATGAGCTGCTGCTCCCGGCCCCCTTTCCAGAAGAGGGCGGAGCTTTAACAGCTGCGCTTCGGTTGCTCAACAACAACAGGAGAATCTCACGCAGCCAAAATGACAATTGTCAGTAACGGTGTTCAGCCTTACATTGTTCAAACCAGAGTCGGACACTGATGGAGAGACTCAGGAAGAAGTTACAACTTTTAGAATGAAACTGGATGTTTCTGAATTGTTAGTGGAAAGAATTATGTAGTTGCTGTGGAGTTGATTCAACTCATCGACTAGCATGTGTCGTCATGTTAATCTTTTGTGCAAATCCAGTGTTGAATTGACCCTCGTTTGTGAAGCAGTCCGGCGTAAAATGACGGCATGTCAACAACACTCTACTACAACAACTCTTCTTCTTCTCTAAAGCAGCCCAACATGGCCACACCCCCTTTGTTGTGTGTTCTCGGGGGCAGAGTTTATGTAAATTTAAGGGTTAGTGATGTCACTAACCCAGATTACAGCCGTTTGTTGTAGTCCCTTTAAAAAGTGATTTCTGTAAAAGAAAATATCTCTCTTTGCATTGAACTTTGAGCGTCGTAACTTTTGCAGATGTTGTTTATGCTCAATCAGCAACATTACACACTAACTAAAGTTAAAAAAGTGAAATCATAATCAACCACCCCTTTAATATAATTGCTAATATGTAATGGACTGAGCTATATAATTATATAATTAATATATAAATAATAAAAAATAATTAGAATAAATAATCATTGTTAAGAACCAGGTGATTTTGTCTTTAAAACTGTGTCACTGGCACTGGCCCAGGCCCTAGGCATGTTTAATTAGAGATGGAAATAAAATCTGCAGGACAGTGCCCATTCTTGCTTTAGTATGATACATAGACAATAACCGACAAACTCAAGAAGCAAACACAGGGCTATGTAGAGTTCAGAAGCAAAAACTAAGTATGTCTGACATGTTTTCTTTTAAATGAGCTTTTTTTTTTTTTTTTACCAGGCTCCTACATTTAGGTTCAGTAATTTCACTTTTACTCAAAGGTTATTAGTCAGTTATTGAACTGCCTTATATTCAGAAATGTCACTTTAGTCAATTCGTTGGCATTTAACAAATTTGACTGTCTTTTGCTGCAAAAAAGTCCACCTCTTTGGGCAACAAGACATAGTAAAACGTCCGTTTCTGTCAGTTTTACAGCAGCAAAAGGATCACTGTTGTGTTTACTTGCTACTCGCGAAATCCTGTTAATGCCACTGTAGCGATGGACAAAACATGACAAAAACTTGCAGCTCTGCAACTGAAAGCAGCTCTCATACGCACACCGTCATTCATCTTGAAATCACATGATTCAAATTGCGTCTTCCGATTGGTTCTTCTGTGGACTTAGAGGCTTTTGCTGACAAAGGGAAGTGCAAAGGGTTTCTGACACTGAGATTTAACGGATTTGAAGCGAAAATATTTGATGAATGCATACTATGTGCGGAGAGCATTTGCTCAATATCATTATCTCATTTTTGACGGAGCGGCTTTTTGCATCTTATCTCTTCATATACACACAATAAACCAAACACAAAACAGGTGGCAAACATAATCAGTAACCATGGTAACAAACAAGGATTAATCCAAAACCAAGGGAACCAATGAAACACAAACTAAGGAGCCGTTTACATGACACGGGTGTCAACTAAAAACGGAAAACTTTTTATGCGTTTTGCCCGTTCATTTACATGACAATGGCATTTTGGGGGCCTAAAAATGCAGGTTTTTGAAAAGAAAACTGTTACCGTCTCCATGTAAACAACAAAAACACAAATTTGTGAAAATGGTGACCGTGCGCATGCGTATTACGTGTTCAGTCTATAGGAGCGTAGTGTTTCTTTACAAAGTGACATCGCCATCTACTGGCCTGGCAGCAGAATACAGCATTTTTAATAGTTTTCGAGGATCCACGTGAACAGGGATCATTTTGACAACACTGTCGTCTGTACGTGAAAAACATTTTTAGTACGCTGTTGTTATGTAATCACGCCCTCAGAAACAACGTAAAAAAACAGAACATAAACCAGACAGCTGCTTGAAGAAAGAAGATTTTCTCCCCTTTCGCAGAACATCCCAGCATATCAACTTTTGGTTAACCAACAGCATTTGGGAAACCTGTTTGAAAAGAGACACTTAACTACTATATCTTCATTTCAAACACTAAAAGGTATTTGATGAGTGCTTCAATGACATCATCACCCAACCGTCATCACCAATCCCTTCAAAGTTCCCTTTTCAACTGTCAAGAAATGGCAAACGTAGCTTTTCCATCTCTTTGTTTCTTCCTCTGAGCTTTCAAATCCACACACAATTCCTCATTCATGCGTCACTGTCCACTAAGCACTTAGTCCTGCCCTGTTTTCGCTTTCCTTTAATTCTTCTTTTTTATTTTCTCTGCTCCCCTGCACTTTCATGACCCAGGTCTTATGACTCACTCAGCTTTAACTCGCTGGCCCAGCAGGCTCTTTCCGACAGCTTCATGACTTGTGGAAACAAATCTTTGTCATCCGCACTCTCCCTCTTTTCCAGACTGCAACTTTCCTTAAAGAGTAAAGAGGAGTCTAGGGAGATACGGAGAGATTCCCAGCAGCTGTTCGCTGCCTTCACAGTGGCTTGAGGATATGCCCGGCTGAGTTTGTATGACATGTTCCATTTGACGTTTTTGTCCAGTGCTGACTGAGAGGTCAACTGGGAACACATCCGGTATATTCAGGAACCAGACATGGCATCACTGAATGCTGCAGCCAGAAATACAAGGATATAAAAATGTAGTTTTCACAAAAGCTCTGAAGCTGTCAGAAGTGTGTCGGATGAAGCGTTTTACTTAATCCAGCAGACTTTATCTGACAAATAAACAGGGATCTACTGACATACATCTACTGAAAATACAAAGATGGTTGAAAATAGGTGAAGTTTTCCTTTAAGGCCGTGACACACCAAGCACATTGGCCAAAGTCTGGGCTGTTGTTGAGTGTCTGTCGGCCCAGTTTTTGTGGTTTTGAACTGTTGGCACTAGTCGGAGCATGTTGAATCTGTGCATTGTTATTTTAGTGTCATGGATATACTATTATAGTTTTTGTTAATATTTTGAATTCATTTTAGTTCAAATTTTAGTTTTTTGTTTTTGTAATTTTTAATTGTTTTTCTTTAAAATATGTCTATATAGTTTTTTTTTATTTTAGTTTTTAGTTATTTAGTACTTCAATTTAAACTAAATGGCAACTAGCTTTTTATATTTTCATATTATTTCAACAAGTAACATTTTATGGTTTTAGTATCAGTTGTTGAAAGAGACCACTCTGATTGGCTGGTCAGCATAGTGAACCATTGCATGAGAGGAAAAATGGAGGTGATGAAAGCGAGCAAACGACTGAAGGCCTGTTCACACCCAGGACAATAACTATAATGATAAATTAATAGCATAAGAATATTTTAGTCAATTTTCCAGAAGAGAAAGACTGAAATTCAGAAATAGATTTCATAATAATAACCAATAACCCATGAGGGTTTTGGGGCAAATCAACCTATGTTGGTCCCCCAATGTGTAAAGACCTTTGGGCCTGATGTGGGAAAATACGATTTTTTGAAAGTAAAAATGTTAGGGTTAGGGTTAGTATATATATATATAAAAATACATTTTCATTTGTCACAAATGACACGGTTGTCCAAGTAATGTTTTCTGAATCAAATATAAAAAAGGTGTGCACATCCATGGGCTGATCAAAGAAAAATGAACAAAGAAAAATAATATCTGCATACTGAAATTACAGCTCCAAAAAATGTGTTTATAAACACGTTTTGACCAGTCAGGTCTTTATCATGCACAACTTATGCTAATTTCTGTGTTTAAAGTCCCCCTGAAATCAAAGTTTTTTAGCTTCTAGTATGAACATGTTAGCCTTAAAGGGTTAGTTCACCAAAAAATGAAAATTGTGTCATTAATTACTCACCATCATGTTGTTCCACACCTGTAAGACCTTCGTTCATCTTCAGAACACAAATTAATATATTTTTGATGAAATCAGTGAGGCCTGCATTGACAGCAAGATAATTAACACTTTCAATGCCCAGAGAGCTACTAAAAACATATTTAAAACAGTTCATGTGACTACAGTGGTTCAACCTTAATATTATAAAGCGACTAGAATACTTTTTGTGCGCCAAAAAAACAAAATAATGACTTTATTCAACAATATCTAGTGATGGGCAATCTCAAAACACTGCTTCGTGAAGCTTCGAAGCTTTACGAATCTTTTTTTTCAAATCACTGGTTCGGAGTGCGTACAAACTGGCAAAGTCACGTGATTTCAGTAAATGAGGCTTTGTTACGTGATAAGTGTTTTGAAATTGCAATGGTTCACCACTGGGGGGGCGTGACTTTGGCAGTTTGATACACACTCCGAACCACTGATTCGAAACAAAAGATTCGTAAAGCTTCGAAGCGTCATGAAGCAGTGTTTTGAAATCGCCCATCACTAGATATTGTTGAATAAAGTTGTTATTTTGTTTTTTTGGCACACAAAAGTATTCTTGTCGCTTCATAACATTAAGGTTGAACCACTGTAGTCACATGAACTGTTTTAAATATGTCTTCAGTAGCTTTCTGGGCTTCTGAAAGTGTTAATTATCTTGCTGGCAATGCAGGCCTCACTGAGGCATCAAATTTCATCAAAAATATCTTAATTTGTGTTCTGAAGATGAACGAAGGTCTTCCGGGTGTAGAGTGACATGAGGGTGAGTAATTAATGACAAAATTTTCATTTTTGGGTGAACTAACCCTTTACGGTTATGAATAAGCCGGTGTGCTTATTCATAGTCGCTGAAGCTGAGGCTGGAATCGGTCACTTGTTCACACATTTACTATTTTCTACATGGTGAATGGCAGACTAAGACAATGTAAATATGCTTTCCATTGAGGCGATTGAAGTCTGGTTTCACATTAGTGAGTAATAATGTACAATTTGCTTTTTTTATGCTAAATAAACAAGATAAACAGTGTGAACAAGAAACACATGGTTTGGTTTTTAGTAATATATGTTTTCACATCTCTACGGTGTTAAGGAGAATATGATTCAATATGGTTCTGGGTGCCGGCGTGCTCCATGTAATTGCATTTCCATCCAAACACACGGAAAACAGAATCTGCAGTCTGTAATCTGTTTCCCCACCCTGCTCGAGCACATCCATGAACACTGGAACGAAGCGGTACTTATCGTGCCAGCACACAACTCATTTCAAGAGTGCAGACAAATACAAATGACTCATTGGCATATGCTAAAGGTCACATACCAATAGATATGGGGGGCCATGTTTTTGCATTTTCACTAATGTCACATGACCTTCACAGAGCTATCTATGCAGGCCACAAAATGTGGAATTCTGTTTTCTCTCTAAAACTGTAAAAGAGTTCAGTTTCCAAACGGCACAGGCAAACTAGATGAACGATAATTAGTGGTGTTTGTAAAGGCAAGCATCACTATTTCAATTGCTCATTCTTGAGGTTAAGGATCTGAATAAATCCCACTAGATCTGTGGAATGTAATCATTTTTATGATGCATCACAATGCTGATGTGAACGATTCTGCATCGATGCATAAAAACAAGAATCTATTTTTAAAAAATGTAATTAAATAGGCCTATCAAACGTATTAATGTACTCTTTTATGGTAAATAAAGTACTCTTACTATATATTAATAAAAACAGTTGCGTATGTCCTACAGAAGCAAAGCACTTGAATCTGATGTTCACAGATAATGTACTTCTTGAAAGCAGATATTCGGGCACAAATACATATATGAATGAGAAAATAAAGTGAGAAAATAAAGTAATGAAAGAGAATATCTTGATTTTCTTGTTTTGCAACAGGATCCACCTACCATTTTTGAGAAAGTGTTGGGACATGCTTGATGTTAAAAAGAGAAGGACGCTAGATTTGCACAAAAGATTAACATGACGGCACAGTCCTACATAAATGTATCCACTAACCATTCAGAAATGTCTAAAAGTTGTAACTTCTTCCTGAGTCTCTCCATCAGTGTCCGACTCCGGTTTGAACAATGTAAGGCTGAACACCGTTACTGACAATCCTCATTTTGGCTGCGTGAGATTCTCCAGCTTTGTTGTTGTTGAGCGACCGAAGCGCGAGCTGTTAAAGCTCCGCCCTCTTCTGGAAAGGGGGCCGGGAGCAGCGGCTCATTTGCATTTAAAGGGACACACACAAAAACTACGTGTTTTTGCTCACACCCAAATAGGGGCAAATTTGACAAGCTATAATAAATGATCTGTTTAACCCTCTGAATCAAATCGTGAGGCAAGTAAAGATTGACAGCTCTACAACCCACCGTACTAAAATACACTTTCAAGCACTGTTTGCACTATGGACATACTTAAAATTGACTCATGAAGGATAGCTGTACTGTGCTATTACTTTTCTAAAGAATCAGACTTAAGATTTTTACCTGGTGAATTATAAAACGGCCCATATATAAGACTTTCACTGAAGAGGGACTCGACCCAAATCATATCCAGTTACTAGATTATCATAGAGACTTAGGGATGGGCTCTTTAGACTCAAATAACCATTCAGCAACCACCCAGATGTTAGCAAACACATAAACCCTAACAACTTGCTGGAAAGTTTTGCACAGACAAACACCTAGTTGTCTAGTAAATCTAGTTAAAGTTACTCTAGTGTTGTACTGTAGTAATATTAGGCTGTACGTTTTGAAATATAATTGGAGGGAAACCTTCCCAGTCGAATGCTCAGTACAAAGAACCCAGAGCATCCTTAAATAAATTTACTACTCCTATGTGAATGTACCACTTAATGTCGAAAGATGATATATGAGCAAGTCTTCCAAGAGGTCAGGGCTTTTCCAAATAACACACGCAGCTTGCTCAGAGAACACATACCAAATATGGCAAGATGTATCATATGATGCCTCTCTGTGAATCTCACACTCTCGCACAAAAATTTTGTTTGCGTGATAAGGATTGTCTTTTATCATATTGTCATTTCGATGGCATGGCCTGGCATGGTGACAGCTTAAAGTTTTGGGGGAAAATTATGTTCAAAGTTTCCTATGGTTGAGTAAAAATGGAATGGTACTATCAACACACAGTTTGTTTCTGTTCTGTCAACACAGGAATTTCAACACAGCATATATGCACAACTCCCTTCGTCATCATATAACATTTTGATGGATTACATAGAATACAAAAAATGTATTCACTTTTTAAGTGTGTTTTTTTAATGCATGTTTGCAGTGAATGAAAATGTTAATAAATATCTTTCTCTACATATATTAGAACTCCTTGATTCAAGATAAATGTACATTTATGCATTTAGTGGGGCCATATGAAATCTGTTTTATTTTTTTCCAAATTCCATTTTTTTTCTCCAATTTTTCTGGATTCTATTTTTTTCCATTTACATTTTTTTTTTACTCTATTTTAATGGTTAAATTAAATTTTAGTGATCAAAAAGCATGTCTAATTAATTGAAATAATAAAACATATACAATTTAACAACAATTTATTAAAAGTTTAACAAAAATTACAATTTTTAGGACTCTATGAAATACATTTTATTTTGACCAAATTCTTTTCTGGTTTCCATTTTAATGGCTTAATTAAATTTTAATAATGAAAAAGCATGTCTAATTAATTGAATTCATAAAAGCAACAAAACGTATATATATATATATATATATATATATTTTTTTTTTTTTATGAAATGTTTTGTTTTAGTTTTTTCAGAAATTCATGTGTATTTAAATTTTCTGGCAATCAAATGAAGGCATAAAATATTCATTTAATTTATCTTTTAATCATATGACATTAAACAAACTTTTTTTGTCAAACAAAGTGCTACACAACAGAGCTTTACTGTTAAAATTAAAAAATGGAAGAAAATTTGTGATTATTCCTTAAATAAAGTTTTAATAATAATTTATTATTATTGTGATTTTATGATATTTTGATAGTTTACGATAGTTTTTCTCAAATAAAAATGGTAAAATGCTCATAAAGTGAATCTCAGAGCGGCTCTGGAGATGAAGTTCATACATTCATGTCCTCATATAGTGAGGCGGCAGAGGCTGAAATTCATTCACACGGAGACACGCAGGATTCATATTTAAATAGTCTTTTTGCGGTTTAATATTCATAGACACTAGTCTATATCGCGATTTGATTTAAGTGTATTGACCTATTCGTCAAAACTTTGACAAATTCTGTGACATTCCGCCTTATAATTCATATAGTCTTATAAATCCGTGATTCCGTCCGCGTTTTCTGCATCGTGGAAATCAAAAGGGCCCTAATTTAGCAGACGCATTTATTCAAAGCAACTCACAATCAAGGAGCATACATAATATAACATAATATATTGAGTTTCTGTTGATTAAATCAATCGCCTTCATAATATTAACTCAAATTTTTAATTTCAATGCAACCAGGCAACTTACTTCTTTAAGTTAAACCAACAATTCTTTTTTACAGTGTAGTAATTCCACATGGGTGCCGCTAATCGTGGAGAAATTCCACACTTCACCTTTTATTATTGCTGCATGTCATGTATTATATAATCAAACACTCATAGAAGCTCATGAGTGCCTTTTTAAAGTGAAACAGATGTGCATGTCATCCTATATCTCTGTGAAAACAAGCACCACCTGGATGTAAGGATAGTAAGGCTTATAAGGCAGTACCTGCTGATGGACAACACAAGCTGATCTGTGCAGGCTTTAATGCGGTTCTGAGCCTCCATGTGTGTCATGGTCTCTGTACTTTCTCCATTGATGGCTAGGATGGTGTCTCCAGGGCACAGGTCGCTCAGCGCTGCTTTACTCGCAGGTGTTATCTAACAAAAGCCAAACAGAAGAAAGGTTAAGGAAGTACCACACCCAGGGCAAACACTGCAGCCAAAGATACCATTTACTAAAGGAAACTATTAATGAAACAATGCCTACAACTAGAGCAATGACAGATGATCAATTACATCCATGCCTATGAGGCAATTCCATAGTTCCTGTAAGACCTTGTCTGTCAACATTCAATGGCATTATGCTTGGCGTAAATCTCACAAAGAAATGTCTGATTCATTTCACCCCAAAATTTAAAATAAATAATAGTTAACAATAGTTATTAATAGAATGTCAGTAACCAAACAGATCTCACTCCCCATTGACTATCATAGTGGGAATTATAAATACTATGGAAGTGGGGGGCGAGATCTGTTTGGTTACTGACATTCTTCCAAATATCTTCCTTTGTGTTCAGCAGAACAAAGAAATTCATACAGGTTTGGAACAACTTGAGGGTGAGTGAATGATGACAGAACTTTAATTTTTTCAACTTTCATGGAAGTTTGTTTGCGCCATGGAATAAAAAAATTAAAAGATAATTGCGACTTTTTATCTTACATTTCTGACTTTATAACATGCAATTACGACTGTATATAACACAATTCTGACTTTATAACACTATTGCGACTGTATATAACACAATTCTGACTTTATAACACTATTGCGACTGTATATAACACAATTCTGACTTTATAACACACTATTGTGACTGTATATAACACAATTCTGACTTTATAACACACTATTGTGACTGTATATAACACAATTCTGACTTTATAACACACTATTGTGACTGTATATAACACAATTCTGACTTTATAACACACTATTGTGACTGTATATAACACAATTCTGACTTTATAACACACTATTGCGACTGTATATAACACAATTCTGACTTTATAACACACTATTGTGACTGTATATAACACAATTCTGACTTTATAACACGCTATTGTGACTGTATATAACACAATTCTGACTTTATAACACGCTATTGCGACTGTATATAACACAATTCTGACTTTATAACACACTATTGTGACTGTATAACACAATTCTGACTTTATAACACGCTATTGTGACTGTATATAACACAATTCTGACTTTATAACACACTATTGCGACTGTATATAACACAATTCTGACTTTATAACACGCTATTGTGACTGTATATAACACAATTCTGACTTTATAACACGCAATTACGACTGTATATAACACAATTCTGACTTTATAACACACTATTGTGACTGTATATAACACAATTCTGACTTTATAACACGCTATTGTGACTGTATATAACACAATTCTGACTTTATAACACGCTATTGCGACTGTATATAACACAATTCTGACTTTATAACACACTATTGTGACTGTATAACACAATTCTGACTTTATAACACGCTATTGTGACTGTATATAACACAATTCTGACTTTATAACACACTATTGCGACTGTATATAACACAATTCTGACTTTATAACACGCTATTGTGACTGTATATAACACAATTCTGACTTTATAACACACTATTGTGACTGTATAACACAATTCTGACTTTATAACACGCTATTGTGACTGTATATAACACAATTCTGACTTTATAACACACTATTGCGACTGTATATAACACAATTCTGACTTTATAACACACTATTGTGACTGTATAACACAATTCTGACTTTATAACACGCTATTGCGACTGTATATAACACAATTCTGACTTTATAACACGCTATTGCTACTTTATATAACACAATTCTGACTTTATAACACACTATTGTGACTGTATATAACACAATTCTGACTTTATAACACACTATTGTGACTGTATATAACACAATTCTGACTTTATAACACACTATTGTGACTGTATATAACACAATTCTGACTTTATAACACACTATTGTGACTGTATAACACAATTCTGACTTTATAACACGCTATTGCTACTTTATATAACACAATTCTGACTTTATAACACACTATTGTGACTGTATATAACACAATTCTGACTGTATAACACGCTAGTGCGACTGTATATAACACAATTCTGACTTTATAACACGCTATTGCTACTTTATATAACACAATTCTGACTTTATAACACTATTGCGACTGTATATAACACAATTCTGACTTTATAACACGCAATTACGACTGTATATAACACAATTCTGACTTTATAACACGCAATTACGACTGTATATAACACAATTCTGACTTTATAACACGCTATTGCGACTGTATATAACACAATTCTGACTTTATAACACACTATTGTGACTGTATAACACAATTCTGACTTTATAACACGCTATTGCGACTGTATATAACACAATTCTGACTTTATAACACACTATTGTGACTGTATAACGCAATTCTGACTTTATAACACGCTATTGTGACTGTATATTACACAATTATGACTTTATAACTAGCAATTGTGAGTTTATATCACGAAATTCTGAGGGAAAAAAAGTCAGAATTGTGAGATAAAAGTCACAGTTACCTTTTTTATTTTTTATTCAGTGGCACAAACAAGCTTCCATAGTAGCAGCAGCTGGCATCTGAATAAGGGGGGCACTGCAAGTATTCATAGACCTCTAAATGTTGCACAAAAGTTTAGATGTTAAGCCAGGAAATTGCCTGAAATTGTTCCTAAGTACAGAACACTTGACTTAAGCATAGGGACCAAGGGCTGTTGTTATTACAGTGGGATGTAGCCTACAGTACCTCCAAGTCATTAACTAAATGACTCACTTGACTATATCACCAAACAGCCTATAATAATCCAAGCACACATGTACAACCCTAAATATTTAGCAATCAGAAGCTCTTGACCTACTAATAAGGCTAATTCATCCCATTTAACAAGCCTAATTTCCATGTGTATGAAGGTCCTGAGTCATACTAAGACACATGGTATTTTATCTTGAAACATCTTGGTTTACCCTGCTGAAAAAATTACTAGCCAGAAAGAACAAGTTATGTAATGTGACTTCACTGTTTTGGCCAAAAAAAAAAAAAAAAAAGCTAAGCTTTACAGTGAAAAACATTATACATATATCAAATATATACATATATCAAAACTTGTCAATGTAGAGAGAATGATGAGAAAAAAGTTTCACTATAGTCAGGATAAAAATATGAGCTTTATATTTATTAAAATCATTTATGATTTCAATGGGAATTCTATGAAACCCCACATACACTAGGTTGCTGATTAATAATGGTTCACTGAAATTTTTGATTTGGAAAACATTGAACATAAAGAGTAAAAAAAATGTTTTCAAGGTAACCAGTACCATCATTTAATAAGTGGTTCACAACAACCTAAAATATTCTGAATGTTGAACAAGCCTTTAATGTACAATAGTGTTGTCAAAAATATCAATATTTCGATACGTATCGATACTGAAATATCTGAAACTCTTCCAATACTCCTATTCTGCAGTATCAATAGCTGTGCGTTCTCACTCTCTCTTCTCTCTGATGGCGAATTGACACACACCCGCCTCCTTTCACTTGTCTCATTCGCTCCGGTTGTACAGTGCTTGTATTGCACATACTTTTACTCATGTTTTGCGCCCCACTAAAAGCACACCCAGTGGTGTGTGGCGCGTACATAAAGCTGCCTTTCAAACAGCTCATGAGTACCAAATTTGCTGAGTATTCAGGTAAATACAGTCAGTTTTGAAATAAATAGCTGAGAGAAAACGCATGTTGTGTAACAGTATATTGGATCAGTGCATAAGCTCTTAAAGTGACAGCAGCCTGATAAAAGAGAAAATCACTTGCTGCTTTTGACTGAATAACTTTTGTAACTTTAATTAATCTGTATTTCGTTTTTACAATGAAACTATCCTGTCTTATTTTACATTTGATCACTTTCATTTCTGTAGTATTTCTTACCTGAACACTACTGTTAGACCCACACGAAAAACTAAAAAAAAATGGTTATTTAATTTGTCTCTGTATTATATTGTATTTATTTGTGCTATCATTTGTAATTTGTTTATTTGCAACACATCTGTTATGACTGTATGACTGTTTACTTGTCTTTATTTTTTTTTCCAGCAATTTAAATAAAGCCTGTGTATAAGCTATTACAAAATTTACCCACTTTTTTTTTTTTTTTAAATATGAGATAATAACAAATTATCTCTATGGCAGTATATATATGGCAGTTTTTGAAGAGGTATTGTAAATGGTATCGAATATCGATATTTTTCAAGGTATTGCACTGAAGTTGGAAATTCCAGTTGTGACAAATTGTGACGAGACTAATGTACAACTGCTTAACTTTTGGTGCTTCTGTTTACGTTACCTTTGTGATAAAAAAAAAAACAGTGGAGGAAAATCAAGTATTACTCTCAAATTCTTAATTAAAAAATTAGTATAGAGCAGCTGTTCTAAACCAGTTTAGTTTCAGGATCCAGATTTTACACTGGACGTCAAGTGAAGTACCAACAAAGTAACAAAGCTGCATACCATGCAAAATCAATCGATGAGTTCATGCTCTCTTTGTGGTCGGCACCAACCATGTTTAAAACCTGTTTTTATTGTAAACTGGGACATATTTTGGTTCAACTTGTGTAGTTTTGTTCATTTTTTTTTCAAGAATGGGGGCACATCATGCAACCTGTCCATGCTGGCATCTGCCCATTTAAATACCATAGAGTTTGATTGGCATTTTTGCATTGTTTTTCCCCTTCTGTCCGTGACCCTGTCAGAACAGAGCAGCGACCCATTTTTTTTTTTCAATTACAACCCAGAACTCACCGGTTGAGGACCACTTATATAGAGTATCTGAATGGACACAGTGTAGCTTGGCAACATGCCCGTGACGCTGTGAACTTTGATGAATCCTGTGCTTCAAAATCTCCTAGTTGCTACTTAATCTCATTTTGAATAATGTCACATGGCTTCCTGGAATGTGTTACAAATGCAGAGCTGAACGACAGTGGACAATGAGTTGCAGCCTGCCAGCATTACTGCATGCCTATACAGAGCAATAACAAGAGGAAGGCCCTGGATGCAATAAATCAGCCCTGTGAAATCCCTGAGGAGGCCAGTCAGACATTAAAGATTAGCAGAGTAAATATGTTTATAGGATGCCGCCTGTCTAACTGGTTCAGACAACTTTAAAGTTTATCATAGGAATGAAAAAGAGATTCCGATTTTCTCAGTAATTTTGTAGTGAAGACTTGGCAAAGAGAAGTGAAAACATTGCACCATTCTGTTTTCTGTATGACATGGGACTGTGAAATCCTGTGAATGGATGGACACATTTGTCAGTCTAGACAAGTGCTGACAATTTGTTGTGTATTACACTTGGCAATGATTCAATGAGCTTTTACCTCAGCACTTTCACATTCATCAGGAAAACACCAAATGTTCAACCCATTAGCTCAGCAGCAAAAGCGTTTTACGACAAGCCAGTGGTCCAAGGTTGTGGAGATCCTAAAGGATTAGTTCACTTCAGAATGAAAATTTCCTGATAATTTACTCACCCCCATGCCATCCAAGATGTTCATGTCTTTCTTTCTTCAGTTGAAAAGAAATTACGTTTTTTGAGGAAAACATTCCAGGATTTTTCTCCATATAGTGGACTTCACTGGGGTTCAACGGGTTGAAGGTCCAAATGTCAGTTTCAGTGCAGCTTCAAAGAGCTCTACAAGATCCCAGACGAGGAATAAGAGTCCTATCTAGAGAAACCAAAGGTCATTTTCTAAAAAAAAAAAAAGATATACTTTTTAACCACAAATGCTCATCTTGCTCTGCGATGCGCCACGCATTACGTAATCACGTTGGAAAGGTCACATGTGATGTAGACTGAAGTACCGATCCAGTGTCTACAAAGTGGTCAAACGGCCTTTACAAAAAAAGCTAAAACAACGATGTCAGTCGAGAAAATGAGATTTTTCTGAGATTTTTTTCTGAAATGTTTTCCTCAAAAAACCCTAATTTCTTTTCGACTGAAAAAAGAAAGACATGAACATCTTGGATGACAGGTTGGTGAGTAAATTATCAGTACATTTTAATTCTGAAGTCAACTAATCCTCTAAGTAACTGAAGAATTAAGTCTCCATATTACCACTTTATCTCCCATATTGTCTGAATGTCCACATTCATTTGACTAAAACTGCATATTGGATTGTGTTTAACTGTTACCTCTTTTCCATTTGGAGGTTTTCCACTGGCAGCAGGCAACTTAACATCTGCAACCCTAACAGACACTTTCCTTAACAAAACCTGTGGTTGACCCATTAATCTCAGCATTTACTGGGAACTCTGTCCACAGAGCCAGATGGAAGCCTTCATGGGACGTGAATGCAAGATAGAGCCTTACAGCGGTAGCTTCACTTTACCAGATTAAATCTCATGCCTGTGGTGCTGATGAGCCTTTCAACAGCTTTCAGTATAAGCTGCTATCTTTACATGCTGCAGATGTTTCTTCGGCCTGCACAACACCAAAACGCAAGGTTCTTACTCTGGCTACACTCTAAAAAATGCTGGGTTATGTGTCTGTGAAGTTTCAGCTCAAAATACCCCACAGATCATTTATTATAGCTTGTCAAATTTGCCTCTATTTAGGTGTGAGCAAAAACGTGCCGTTTTTGTGTGGAGCTTTAACAGCTCGCGCTTCGGTTGCTCAACAACAACAAAGCTGGAGAATCTCACGCAGCCAAAATGAGGATTGTCAGTAACGGTGTTCAGCCTTACAGTCGGAAACTGATGGAGAGACTCAGGAAGAAGTTACAACTTTTAGACGTTTCTGAATGGTTAGTGGATCAATTTATGTAGTTGCTGTAGAGTTGATTCAACTCATCGACTAGCATGTGCCGTCATGTTTGTGCAAATCCAGCATTGAATTGACCCTCGTTTGTGAAGCAGTCCGACGTAAAATGACGCCAACAACGCTCTACTACAACAACTCTTCCTCTTCTCTAAAGCAGCCCAACATGGCCTCACCCCCTTTGTTGTGTGTTCTCGGGGGCGGAGTTTATGTAAATTTTGGAGTTTGTGATGTCACCAACCCGGGAAGAAGCTCATTGTAGTAGAAACGGGATAACAGAGACAGGTTGATTACATTTTAATTACTTTTAAATGTTTAATTGTTACTTCTAAAATGTGTGTTAAACAAGTTTCAATTTAGGCAATATTGTATACAATGTAAGATCGGTATAAAATGCTGTATTAAGAACTGTATTCATTGAAAATAAAGGAAGTTGTCATGTAAACCAGTGGTTGTGTGGAGTATTTTACAAAGGTTTCGAAAATTTAAGTTAACCTGTAAGTGCTAATTCAAGTATGAAGTGAAAAATAAGCTAGTATTATTGTAAAAATGAATAAAATCTACAACAACAACCCAACTTGCTGGGTAAGATTAGCCCAATATGAGTTCTTCATGGGTTCTTATTAAACCAGTTTAAATGTAGGAAATATTGTAAACATGTTCGGGATGAAATTAAGAACCTAAATTGGGTTATTTTTAACCATGTGTAGGGGTTAGATAATTAGTATAAGACTTTTAAACATCTGGAGTTCCTGTATCTACTCTATCCATTCATTCACTGGACGGGTGGATGGATGGTTGGAGTAGACTAAACATCCATGACCATCTTGTACCACAGATAAAGCCCTGACTGGCTGTAAATATTAATTGGTAAAAACCAGCTGCCATTTCTCTAAAGCAATGCAAGTGGAAGGCAGTCGAATACGATTTCTTCTGACATAGGCATTTAATGACCACAAATGTGCAGTAAATGATAGGGTTTGTCCAGCATGATTCAGCTTTTCATTCATTTGAGAAGCATCAAGTCAGTGCCCAAAGGAAAGTGATATTAACAAAGGAGATTACTTAAATATCTCAAATATTTCTCCAAGACATCAGTTAGATTAAATGGAGACTTCTCCTTAAGTCTCCAGCACATTTTTCTACTGAAAGAAGAAGAAGAAGAAGAAGAAGAAAAGAAAAAGGTCCAGAACAGATCTCAACATTTATCCTTTAAATTCTTCCAAGGCCAAATTATCATACCATTGCTGTCCACATGAATTTTACAGATATGCTCAAATAATACGTCAACAGTTGTCTCAATATTTAGGAGATAACGGTAATATTTCAATGGGACCAAGAACTTTAAGTGAAATAAAAATATTTTCTTTACAGAGAGTGGAAGACAAATGCGAAGACATCATTTGGCTGAGAAGTAAAGGCTCGGTCACTGTTTATAAGCGACTCTCAACTGACTCGACAAACACGAAAGAGAAAAAAAAAAGTGCTCATTTAGTTCATCTGCCTTCAGAGAAGTAAACCCACATTTAGAGAAGTAAACCCACATTTTCATGTTACATCACGACAATGAAATAGCACGCCGGTTGTAAGGGGGCCATCGCCTCAGTCGCATTGAGAAACAGTCCATCATTAAAGAGAAGAATAAGAAAACACGTACTCTGGAAATGGTGAGCGGTGTGCTGAAGTCCCGTCCACCCACCAGACGAAAACCCCACGGCGAGGGACCGGTGAGAGTCACAGTGTGAGACATATTTGATTCAAACAGTATCCACAGCAGAAAAACTGCTCTATCCTCATTCACACTTTAATAAAACTAGTGCTGACGAGTGAGGAGGAGCAACTCACAGGGGCTCAGAGGGAGGGCCAGCGCCGCTATGACAACCATACACAACTAACAGGGACCGTTCCCATAACTTTCACTAACCTTCTTTAAAAAGTGATGTGAATGTTAGGACAAAACGTTCTTAAAATAATGTTTATGGAACGTTTTTATAACGTTGTTAATAGTTAATATACGTAATGTTGAGTGAAAGTGTTCTTAAAACAACGTTCTTGGAACGTCCTTATAACGTTGTACTTGATGAACGTTCTCATAGTGTTGAGAAAAACGTGCCTAGAATACATTCTCAGACCGTCCTTATAATATTATTATTATTATTTGCTAGGCTAATTGTTTTCATAATCATAAAACTTTCTGAGTAAAGCGTTAAAGGTGCAGTGTGTAAAATTTGAGAGGATCTATTGACAGAAATGCAATATAATATACATAACTAAGTTTTCAGTGATACATAAAGACCTTACATAATGAACCGTTGTGTTTTTAGTACAACCTGAATTATTGGAACATTTTTTAAATTTTAATGAAATGAAAACTAAAAGACTTTCAAATCACATGAGGCAATTATTTACATTAGAACATAGATAACATAACAAATGTTTAAATGGAGAAATTTTACACTTTTATCCACTAAATGAGCTCCTTTCAAATTTGATGCCTGCTACAGGTTTTTAAAAAAGTTGGCACGGGGGCAACAAAAAAGCAAGAAATTCAGCTGGGAGAACAACTAATTAAAAATAGCAATTAATTAAGGTAATTGATATCAGGTCTGTAACATGATTAGCTATAAAAGGGATGTCTTAGAGAGGCAGAGTCTCTCAGAAGTAAAGATGGGCAGAGCTGTGAAAGAGTGCGTAAAAAGATTGTGGAATACTTTAAAAACATTGTTCCTAAACGTCAAATTGCAAAGGCTTTGCAAATCTCATCATCTACAGTGCATAACATCATCTAAAGATTCAGAGAAACTGGAGAAATCTGTGCATAAGGCCGAAGACCTTTATTGGATGCCCGTGGTCTTCGGGCCCTCAGACGACACTGCATCACTCATCGGCATGATTGTGTCAATGACTTTACTAAATGGGCCCGGGAATGCTTCCAGAAACCACTGTCGGTAAACACAATCCGCCGTGCCATCTGCAGATGCCAACTAAAGCTCTATCATGCAAAAAGGAAGCCGTATGTGAACATGGTCCAGGAGCGCAGTCGTGTCCTTGTGGGCCAAGGCTCATTTAAAATGGACTGTTTCAAAGTGGAAAAGATGGTCAGATGAGTCCAAATTTGACATTCTTGTTGGAAATCACGGACGCCGTGTCCTCCGGGCTAAAGAGGAGGGAGACCTTCCAGCGTGTTATCAGCGTTCAGTTCAAAAGCCAGCATCTCTGATGGTATGGGGTTGCATAAGTGCATACGGTATGGGCAGCTTGCATGTTTAGGAGGCATCAAATTTAAAATGAGTTCATTTTGTGCATACAATTGTATAAATTTCTCAGTTTAAACATTTGTTATTTTATCTATGTTCTATTGTGAATAAAATATTGGCTCATGTGATTTGAAAGTCTTTTGTAAATGTAAAAAAATGTCCCAACATTTCCAGAATTCGGGTTGTACGCCATTTCTATCTCATACACTGTGGGTCCCCCCTCCATATCAAGTCGCCATTATGCGCCGGCATGTTTCTACAGCAGCCCTAAATGGACAAACACTCTACAGCGTGCGTTTCGTCATTATGTTGTTCTTCTTCTAAATCGTTCGTGTTTTTAGAGGCAGCTTGCATCGTCACTACGTTGTATACGCATGAAGTAGTAGTAGTCGTCTGGTTTATTAGAAGCGGAGACCGTTCTTTGTTAGAAGTAGGAAGAAACCTCATTGCTTCACACAAGCTACTCTCTGCTCTCTCAGGCGACGACATGTTGGCCAGACGGCCACCGTAGCTTCCCTGAAAGGGAGGGGTGCGCGCCGTTAGTTGCATTTCGCAACCTCACCGCTAGATGCTGCTAAAATGTACACATTGCACCTTTAATGGGACGTCCTTACGATGTAATTTGATTAATGTTCTCATAATGTAGAGAGAAACGTCCTTACAATGTTATTTTTATTTGATGAAGGTTCTCATAACATTGAGTGAAAACATTCTTAGAACAACATTCTCGGAACGTCTTTATGATGTTATTAATATTTGCTGAATGTTTTTAGAATGTTTGCATAAAACATTGTGAGAACAATTTAAATGATATGTCTTTGTGTTATTTGTCAAAGTCTAATTCTATTTTTTGTATAGTGCTTTTCACATTGTTTCAAAGCAGCTTTATATGTTATAATGTTTATAATATCTTAAAGGATTAGTTCACTTTAAAATGAAAATGACCTCATGATTTGGGGTAATTTGGCGATTTGGGAAACGCGACGCGTTTGTGTAAGAAAATAATCCAAATTTAACACATTATAAAGTAAAATAACTAGCTTCCGCCAGACCGCCTTCCGTATTCAACTTACGAAAAATGTTTCGTAAGGGAAGGCGTAGGACGCAGTGTAAGCGTTTTGAAATGCGAGAGGCGTTACACTTTCTTCTTTTCTTTTTTTTTACACAAACGCATCGCTTCACTTCAGAAGGTCTTTATTAACCCCCCGGAGCCATGTGGAGTACGTTTATGATGGATTGATGCACTTCTTTGAGTTTCAAACAGGTGGTTTCCGTGCCCTGCCATTATAAAAATTGGGAGCATTAGGGTGATTATTAATATAACTCTGATTGTGTTCATCTGACAAAAGAAAGTCAAGGATGGCTTGAGGGTGAGTAAATCATAGGGTAATTTTCATTTTAAAGTGAACTAATCTTTTATCTTCATGCCATTTAGCAGATTCCCAGCTAACAATCTTCTCAGAACTTTGGCTAATGTTCTGGCAAGGTTCTCTCAAGGTTCCCTCAAAGTTAACAAACTTTCTTCCAGTAACAGTAATAGAACATTCGTTCAAAGTTATCTGGTCATTAAAAACGTTCTCAAAACGTTAGCACAAAAACATTGCATCATCTACACAATAACATAGATGATTCCTGACCAAGAACTAGGGAAGCTAAAGGTTTAAATACACAAAGTAATCAACAGAACTACGAACAGATGCATACCTCATTAACAAGTACGGAAACTAATAATGATCAGGTAAAACGGGAACAAAGAAAATGAAACCAAAACACAATGAAACTGAACAGACAAAAGCATAATCATGTTTGAGTTTGTGTTCTTTTTCCCTTGTTTAACTTGGTGGGGTTGTGTTTTTGGTTTAGAAAAACATTCAGAAATAACGTTTTCTTAACATTTCCAAAATGATAGAATGGAATGTTCCTCTAACGCTCACATAAACCAAGCAAAAACGTTCTGGATGTTTGGAATGTTTAAAAAACATTCAGAAAGAAATGTTTCAGTTCTGTTATGTTTTATCTGTGTTTGTTTTACAATGAGTTGGTTTTGCTCTGTTTTCTGTTTCCCTGCTCCTGCTGTTGATTTGTCTCTTTTGGTTACTGATTGATTAGTTTACACCTGATGTTCATTTCTTTGATTAGTTTGGTCTGTTTAAACTCTGTGTTTTGTTTAGTTCTTTGTCCATTCTCGTCATTGCTGGTTGTTCCATTCAATTTAAGAGAAAGTTATCCTAGAGTGTTTTATTTCTTTTCAGTTTTGATAATAGAAGACTGCTGCACTTAAATCTAGCTTGTATCCTGCTGCAACCACATATGACAACAGCTATGTTTCCATATGCACATTTTGAAGTATCGCATCAGAAACGAGTGATGGAAACACCACATTTCGTGAAAGAAATTGCAAAAAAAGGTTTTACGCTTACTTGAAGTGTTTTTTGACTTGTGCGAAAAAGAGTTAATATGAATAATAAGAGACGGAAACACATTTGCCAAATACGAACATTATACCCATGTGACTAATCGGCTGTTTCTGCTGATGGTGTTTCGTTTATTGTTGGTTACTAGGTTACTAATATCACCATCATCCGCTCAAACAACTTGATGGAAACGCACCTAATTCGCTTTTTTTTCCCTTTCTAACTTTGAAAAGATTCACTTCACGTTTGGTTGGAAACTCGGCTAATAAATTAATAGGAATATTAGCAAACCATTAAAAGAGCATATTTTTGTTAGCTAGGTTGTAGGCTACATCATCAAATAAGCATACACATTATACAACTTTGTTTTGTTTGTCTGTTTTTTGTTTGTCTCTTTTTTTAGAGAGAGAGAGAGAGAGATTTAAAACCCAACACAACGGCTCAGTCCCTTTTAAACTATAGAAGAAAAACACAATAGACTATGCAGTATTTTTTCCATTGTGGCATCATATACACTTTGACTTGTTCCGTCTTGCTCAAAAACTCAAGGAGACTGTTCACTGTAGACACTGTCTGATACTCAAGACAATACTTGTGTATCAGACAATTGAAAATGCCAGCAATATTCATATGAATGAATCACGGCATATTGAACCAACATGACCAACTTGAGAAAAGAAAACATTCTTGGTCACAGCACAATAAAGCAACCAATCCCTACATGAGTAATCCTCCTCTTCATTTGATGGTTTGAACCAGGTAAATTCACCACTGTTTGTTTCTCAGTAATCAATTTTCATTGACATCAGCTCTTCAGAACATTATTTTTCCAAACAACTGTCCAAAAATTCGAAGTTAATCATTTGCTTTACAGTATGAGAATCGGTGGAATGGTAATATAGATTCCCTAACCAGTTCCTGAAGTCAGTGAACATATTGGAGAAAGTTAGACTGTTTAATTCATGCTGTTAGCATAACGCTATAAGGTATATTAGTAGCAGATGTATTTGCAGGTGACGCAATGTCCAACCACGTCCAACTTCAGAGTACAGTATATGTGCTAGGGAGAGCTGTATGGAATAAGAAAACATCAAATGAGGGGTTATTCAAAGGCTTTTCATACTAAAAAAAACAGAATATTCTTCAAAGATGAAATGAAACATTTTCACTTCCCATGAATAACATAAACTTGTGTTTGACAGATGGTCCTGTTTAATACTTTATAGTGTTGTGTGTCAAAAAAAGGAGTTGATGTTAGTCACATATGCAGAGCAAGTGAATAATACTCTCTGACAAACAGCCTTGGGCATTTCACTGGTTGATTCTATGGTTCCTACCTCATTTCCACCTCATATTTACTGCATTTTAAATTTCCCTTGACTTCAGCGGACTGAATCCTGGCTCTGTTTTGACAGTGCAGGCTGCTTTACTATCATCCAGTATTCAATTTATACTAGCCTTCGGCATGAAAGACAGTAGATACAAGTGCCTTCTGTCATGGCAAACTATGTGAAAAAGAAGTACACTCAACTGCATGTTATTTACAATTAAATATAAATGTATTATAGTTTAAATTTATATTAAATGTAATTAGTTTAACCACTTAAAGGACTTAAAGTACATCATTATGGGGTTAGAATTGTTCTGTTATTCCAAATAAATAGATTATGATCCTCATAATAGAATGAGATCCACAAATATATGTTAAGAGTTTCACAAAAAAATGAATTAAATTTGCAAATAAGTAATATAATAACACAATTCTGCCTGGTATTTATTTGTGAATCGCTTCCTGTGCATTTGTGGATTTTGAAACAGTTCTAGCATCAACACATGCACACAAATCCACAAATAGTTGGACTCCTCCCACTGTCTGCTCAAGCCAATCAGATAACGGCCACATTGCGCTGACCAATCATACACTGTAAAAAAAAAAAATTATGTAAAATCAATAGAAACTTACTGGCAACAAATAGCCAGCAAGCTTCTTTACAGTAGTTTTAAGCACACTGTAAGATAAAGTGCATCATTATTATACTGTTATTTTTATTTATTTATTTTATTTTATTGTTACTCTATATATTCAATAACACAAGTTATTGCTTGACATCACCAGCTTTATTTAGGTTTCATCTTTTACATTTCATAGCTGAACTTAGCAGCATTTTAATCATATTTCATCAATGAACAAAATACAATTATAGCCATACCAGTAAAATCACAGTAACACATTGTGCCAGTGGAAAACAAATGTCGGAAATATAGAAAATAAAAGTTTGAAGAGTTACTTCAAACCTCAAAGAGTACTTAATTAGTAACAGAGTACAACAATAACCATCGAATACATATCGTCTTAAAACTATAGAATCTTGTTTCTGCCACTGAATAAAAAAATAAATTAATAATTGTGACTTTTTTCTCACAATTTATTCACAATTCCGAGTTTCTATCACACAGAATTGCGAGATATAAAGTCAGAATTGCGAGATATAGTCAGAATTGCGAAAAAATAAAGTCAGAATTGCGAGATATAGTCAGAATTGCGAAAAAATAAAGTCAGAATTGCAAGATATAAAATCAGAATTGCAAGATATAAAGTCAGAATTGCGAGAAATAAAGTCAGAATTGCGAGGTATAAAGTCAGAATTGCGAGATATAAAGTCAGAATTGCGAGAAATAAAGTCAGAATTGCGTGAAATAAAGTCAGAATTGCAAGAAATAAAGTCAGAATTGTCTGAAATAAAGTCAGAATTGCAAGATATAAGTCAGAATTGCGAGATAAAGTCAGAATTGCGTGATATAAAGTCAGAATTGCGAGATATAAAGTCAGAATTGCGAGATATAAAGTCAGAATTGTGAAAAAATAAAGTCAGAATTGCAAGATATAAAGTCAGAATTGCAAGAAATAAAGTCAGAATTGCGAGAAATAAAGTCAGAATTGCGAAAAAATAAAGTCAGAATTGCGTGATATAAAGTCAGAATTGTGTGATATAAAGTCAGAATTGCGAGATATAAAGTCAGAATTGCGTGATATAAAGTCAGAATTGCGAAAAAATAAAGTCAGAATTGTGAGATATAAAGTCAGAATTGCGAAAAAATAAAGTCAGAATCGTGAGATATAAAGTCAGAATTGCGAAAAAATAAAGTCAGAATTGCGAGATATAAAGTCAGAATTGCGAGATATAAAGTCAGAATTGCGTGATATAAAGTCAGAATTGCGAGATATAAAGTCAGAATTGCGTGATATAAAGTCAGAATTGCGAAAAAATAGTCAGAATTGCGAGATATAAAGTCAGAATTGCGTGATATAAAGTCAGAATTGCGAAAAAATAAAGTCAGAATTGTGAGATATAAAGTCAGAATTGCGTGATATAAAGTCAGAATTGCGAAAAAATAGTCAGAATTGCGAGATATAAAGTTAGAATTGCGTGATATAAAGTCAGAATTGCGTGATATAAAGTCAGAATTGCGAGATATAAAGTCAGAATTGCAAGAAATAAAGTCAGAATTGTGAGATATAAAGTCAGAATTGCGAGAAATAAAGTCAGAATTGCGAAAAAATAAAGTCAGAATTGCGAGATATAAAGTCAGAATTGCGAAAAAATAAAGTCAGAATTGCGTGATATAAAGTCAGATTTACTTGGAAATTGAGCAAATAACATTAGAATAATAATAAAAGTGTATACATGTGTTTTAACGTATACCTCCCAATTTAACGTATACTCCTCCTAGGACTTTCATCTTCACGACGAGCCTCCCCACCAGTCCGCCAGCGACACTGTGGGAGGAAAAGGCCAGTTAGTACAGCATGACTCGGAAATTAAGCGCTCACTCAGATATTCGGAAACGTATTGACTAAAACCTTTTAACTTGCAAATAACATCAGAGTAAAATGTACAAAGTGATTAAAAAGTTAACCTACCATCACAGAGCCGTTGTGGTCTTATATATATTTTGGTCTCGCCCTAAAATATCTTTGCATTGGCTCATATAGGAAGTCTAAGGTCCATAAAAATTGGTACAGTAAAAGATGCTTGAAATTTAAATTTCGTTAGAACATTAGACTGTGTATCAAGCCAAGCCACAGTATTATATTTTATGAGCCTTTGAAAATGTCAGAGAAACAGCACTTTACATCTCTGTTTTGGGAGCAACTCTATACTGGATAGACACGTTATGGAAGCGCCACGTTATTCAAGATAGAACAGAAAAGCATCAATAAGTAGCTGATTAATTAATAACTGGATTCAACATGTGAGTTTGTGTAATAGGTGGAATTACTGTCAGACAACAGCCTTTCCCAGTTCTTCAGTCAAGCAGTTTTAATGATGAATATGAGTGGATCTAACGGTGTATAAGTAATATTTTATACATTAAATAAATGTATCACAAAATGATTCGCTTTGTTTGTAGAGACGATATATACATGGGCCTTAAGACATGTAAGTTTCTTTTGAACCATAGACAAATGCATATGGAAAAGAGAAGAATCTGGCATGGGAAAAGAGGGTATTGGATCAAAGGTTTAAGATTAACCAGAACAGTCGTAAATGCTTACCAAGCATGACTCTTTTGTCAGATCACCTGACAGAACGAGGTCTCTGTTTTATTAACACAGAATCTGCTCAGAACACTTCAGAAGGTTTTGCAGAATTCCTGATTGATTTTGTTTTCAGCTACTAATATGAGCACAGTACCCTCCCCTTTGAGATTGTCTTGTGTCCATTTATGCCAGCAATTTAAAAACACTTTCAAAGATCATAAACACAGAGAAATTTTGTAGCTTCTTACCTAAACATCGCTGAAATTATAGGCTTGAGAAACTCTGTGTTAGTTATTACTATAAAAAATGATGTCATGCTCGTTATTATTCTACTCCCAAACCTGGACATTTCACTTTACACATGCATTTAGCCATTAAGGGCTTACCACTGTTCTAGCTGAGGGCAAAGTCGAGTCAACACAAGGCCAAGCTTGTTAATACTTAGTGGATTTCTAACATCAACCTATTTTTCATCTAGTGTGTGAAGATCTGCAACAAAATGAACACAAAATACACTTTTAGGGACTGTTCACACAGAATGCGATTTTCCATTCTAATGTGCTACTTTTCCATTGTTTTTCTATGTAAACATGTGCTATACGGATGTGTATATGACCGTTGCACTCGCATCTTTTGCAGAACGTATTTTGTGAACGAACCCACACACCACCAAATAAATAAATAAATAAGTGTTGTGCTTACTTCATGCTCATGTGAGTCAATATAATGAAAGACTCAAAACCATTAACCAGGGGTGGTTGATTACCCTATAATTTCACTTTTTTAACTTTAGTTAGTGTGTAATGTTGCTGTTTGAGCATAAACAACATCTGCAAAGTTATGACGCTCAAAGTTCAATGCAAAGGGAGATATTTTCTTTTACAGAAATCGCTTTTTAAGGACTACAACAAACGGCTGGTAGGGACTACAATGAGCTTCTTCCCGGGTTGGTGACATCACTAACCCTAAAATTTACATAAACCCTTCCCCCGAGAACACACAACAAAGGGGTCGAGGCCATGTTGGGCTGCTTTAGAGAAGAGGAAGAGTCGTTGTAGTAGAGTGTTGTTGTCATACCGTCATTTTACGCTGGACTGCTTCACAAACGAGCGTCAATTCAACGCTGGATTTGCACAAAAGATTAACATGACGGCACATGCTAGTCGATGAGTTGAATCAACTCCACAGCGACTACATAAATTGATCCACTAACCATTCAGAAACGTCTAAAAGTTGTAACTTCTTCCTGAGTCTCTCCATCAGTGTCGACTCCGGTTTGAACAATGTAAGGCTGAACACAGTTACTGACAGTCCTCATTTTGGCTGCGTGAGATTCTCCAGCTTTGTTGTTGTTGAGCGACCGAAGCGAGAACTGTTAAAGCTCCGCCCTCTTCTGGAAAGGGGGTGGGAGCAGCAGCTAATTTGCATTTAAAGGGACACACACAAAAACGGTGTGTTTTTGCTCACACCCAAATAGGGGCAAATTTGACAAGCTATAATAAATGATCTGTGGGGTATTTTGAGCTGAAACTTCACAGACACATTCTGAGGACACCAGAGACTTATGTTACATCTTGTAAAATGAGCATTATAGGTCTCCTTTAACTGAATAAACAAAGCAAAAACTTGAATGAATGCCAACAGAAGTAATAAAAATTTGAATGTTCTCTCATGTCATGGCTTTCTGGAATACTTAATTGTGGTGGATCAGTCATGGCACTGTATCAGTCATGATCATGATGACTAATCTGTACAATTATTACTGTATATAATTTCTGACATAGCTGTGCTCATGTCTCTCGCATCACACTAATGAAAAAATGAATATTTCATGTCTGTTTCACGTTGACTTACTTGCTAAAGTAACTGTGTAATAAGCAGGATATCTAAACTTCACCCTGATCACCCTCTTGAGAATTGTTTTGTGGTGCTATTGCATTATTGCGTCAACAGATAAAGGTCATAAAACATACAAGTAAAGAATCTTAAGATTTGTATACTGTTGCACACAGACAATAAAGTAATCCATCTTCCTCACTAAGGCCATTGTGTGGCCTATGTCAAGCATTTTGTTTGTTTTCTATGTTGTGTTCATTGGCCTGTTCTTTAGTTTGTTTGGCTAGGATTAGCCTGAGGCATCTTGTTAGAGTTGCTACCTTAAGAGTTAAGGGAAACAAAAACACCACGTCTCATTATTTAGTTAAGTTTTAACTAACATAATTTGTTCTCTGACCATTTAGTGCATATTGCACAGTGAAATGACTAGCACAATCACCCTTAACCCACTCTTAAATTGCATAAAACAAACTGTGATTGTTTTTCATGTGGTCTGAGAGATGTTGCCTCTTTAAGTAGGCGTTTTTTTTTTTTTTTTTTTTGGCAAGGATAAGCCGCAAACCGGACCCAACTTAATGCCGATAAGCCTGGCAATGTGAAACTAATCCTAACATTCAAGACCAGTATGGGCCATATAGTCAAAACTGAAAATGTTTATTTGTGTTGTATGCTACTTTAAACACTGGCCTTCTTTTGAAAATTCCCAGGGTATAAGGGGGCTGCTGTAGCATAAGAAGTAACCGAATGCCATAGTATTTTCCCTTTATAATGACTTCCAGGCCATATGCTGTACCTCCAGTCGCTTCTAAAGCTCACATGTCCCGCAAATGTCTTGAGTTCAAACTTTTTCGCCATTATGCCATCCATCATTGATTTGTGCTTATTACGTTGGAGAATATTGAACTTTTACGCCTTCAAAAAGGAATTTTTAGGCATAATCTATTTATAAGTCATCAAAAAAAGAGATAAATGTTTGTGCTGTGCCATGCAAAGAGGATTAAATGTTCTGCTCTACTTATCTGTTCGAAACAGTTCCAAGTCAGACAGAAAAACATAAAGTTTCTTGTTTATAGCATGCTAAGACTGCATAGATCTGTTATCCATGCCAATATGTATACAGCACATGGATATTGGGCTTAAATTATTAAATTAAAATGCACAGAGAATTAGGGGTCTGCATTTTACTCTAGCTGCCCTTTGAAGAATTTCCATGTCTGCACACTCACTGACTGCTGATGACTTGAACACATGCAGGAAGTCTTGTTTCATAACGTGCATGGCATGAGTTACGAGTCAGATTTCCCTCTGAACCTAGATACCATTCTTTTCATATTCTGGTAGCACAAAAAAGGGGCCAAAAACATAGTGATAAACAACAATTGGATGTAAATAGATATAAAAAGCTGTGAGGGGACTTAAATCTGTGAATTAAATTCTTGTTAAGAGCATGTTTGATTATTATTGTGAAAATATGATTTAATTGTGTGTATTTAGGATGCAATCAATGCTAGCTGTGCGATTAGCCTTAGAGTCTGGCATTTCTTCCACACGAACAAACTTCATTACTTGAGATGGTAGAAATTATGTTTGTAGGTCTGAAAAGAATGGCAGAATGTGATTTTAAAGAAACTTTAAAAGATGTAGTTATTCTATCTTTACTTTAATTAATAATGTCTTAAGATACCAGGCCTGTAGCAACTAATAATGTAATAACAAAGCATTATTAAGCCCAAAGTATACTTCACTTTTTATGCATACGCCAGAGTCAGCGTACAGTGTGCATGACGCGAATTTTGTCATCAGAAGAGTACGCGCAGGTCACACATGTGCATTTAATTTTTTTTTTGCAGTAATTTGTTTATCCACAAGGTGGCAACTGTGCCCTGGGGATGTCAATTCACGATGTAGTCAAAGAAAAACTGCATAAACAGAACAGACCGGTATGGTGAGAAATGGAGTCCCCCCCAGGAATCGTGTCTCCTTTAGGACCCCGAGTGATCCCATCGGTTGCCAAACAATACAAATATTAAAGCCAAAAATATGTATCAATGCAACCTTCATGAAGTAAACTTTCACTAAAGCCTTCCTTCCGCCCCGAAAAAATAGTCCCTGACTGTGAACAGCAACAGAAGTTACATTATTACGCCATTAGATGGTGGCAAAGACTGTCTTTATGAGTGTGTCAGTCAGTAGCGAATACTTTTACACTGAAAAGACTGAATTGTTGTGAACACGGAACAAGACGCAACTGACAAATGCTTTGACTAGCGCTGTCAGTCACGGGAAAACCCCTTAACTGTTAAAAGGACAAGATAACACATCGGACATTTTAACAGATTTTTTATTATGAACATATGACTGACCTAAAGGAAAATGCTAAATCTGAATGCAGGTAATAAACTCGATCTTTTTCTCACAATAGTCTTCTACATAATACAGTAAGCTTCAATGAACAATATCAATTGAGAACATACAGTTTACGTTGCTAAAAGTGGTTGATAAGGGTGTTGTGTAGTGATACACAGCACCGTTGGGTGAAGCGGACATAGCCGTGTTTTATCGTGAATAAAACACAACTATTGACCAATCAGAATCAAGAACAGGAACTAACCGTTTTATAATGACTATTAATGTCTTTTAAATTACACAGTTCATAATATAGGTTGTGAAATCAATTCCTCGCTTCCTCATGACACCGGAACGCATGCAGACCTGTTCGGTTGTTAAGTCTGACGTCATGCGGCAGCGCTTCCGGGTCCAAACGATCTATCTCATACCACAAGAAAACAACAAACGGTGCTAATATACACACATGATGTGGTATAATACTACCAAAAAATTATAATCATAAGCTTTATCTCCATACCAAAATCCCAGGTGTCCAGACAGTGATTCATCTTATAAATCGTTAAAATACTAATGTCTGTGACGCTGTGAGCACGGAGACTGTTTAACTTTTTAAAATATTAAAAGTTTCTTATGAATAAATAGCGCTCATAAACAGCCGTTCTCAAGTGAAACGAGCCGGGGCTTGGACCCGGAAACGTCGTTTCTTACGAGCGGATATAGGCGACAGATTGTGAGAGGTTAGAAAGTTAGAAGTTAGAAAATCCCCTGTAATAATAATAATGAATATTTAAATCCGGTGCATTTCATAGGTAGTTTAAGACTGTGTTTAGGTTTTTTAAAAAGCACTGTAAATGAAAACCAGTGCTTTTACGTTTAATAAAATAATAATTATAATACTGTAAAGCAATACCAATGTTTTTATGTTTAAAAAAGCTGTTACAATTATGATAATTATGACAGTGTTTTTGGTGAGTTTTAATGTAATACAGTTCTCATAATGTAGAGCTCAAGATTTCGATTACATTTTGAGAAAATGATTACATTATGAACATTTTATTACATTGAAAATTGTGCAGTTATGACCTACATGGCCTGCCGTGCACTTTGAGATCTCTATGTTCAGACTGAAGGAGACAAAGAAACGGAGCTCTGAGTTCTTTATCAGTCATGATGTCTGTTCAACAGTCCGTGACCTTACGACCCCTTGCTTGTGCACGACTAACAAGCCGTAAACCCTAGAGTATCACATTCGTCTGGAAGCATTTGTACATCTGGAAAAACTTTACTCCAGACAAATGAATGCATAGACAAGATGGTGATTGTCCAGCAATTCACCGCAGATTGTGGCTCTCACAAAAACAGCAAGTTCTGCTGTTGCGTATTGTGATAACCCAATCCCAACATTTTGATAAGCATTTTAAAACTACACATAAATAATATATTGCAGAAGTGTGTAATCATTTAATGTTCTGCTATCCCAGCTTTATAAATCAACTGTATTATGTGAAAAGCACTCCACACATTTTAGTTTTTTTTAGTTCACCTATAACATTAATCTAGTATTAGTATTGGATTCTTTGACTTTTTATGTTCTGAAAAGTCAAACATGAACACTGATGTTTTTTCAATGTGTCTATTTTGCGCTCTTGATATTTTAGGGTGTCAGCTCTTCATTGCTGTGCACTTTTTTCCTGCATCATGGCTGATTTGTAGATTGTACACACAAAAAATTCTTTGTATTTTTCCTATTTCCCATTCATTTCCAATGGTGGTCAAACAACACCATTTTTTTTAAACAACCATTTCGTTTTTTTCGAATCAAGTCCACTTTTGTTTTCCCTTTTTTTTTTTTTTGTGGTCACATAGCGATGGCCGCAAAAGTTGAGTTTCGTAACATTCTGATGAAGTAGCCATTTTTTAAATTTCAAAACATTTTTTTTTTTTTTTTCGGTTAACACCAGAGGGTTAATAAATACCATCTGAATTTAGATCTCTCTCTTTGTCTGCCATATCTTCTCTTCCATCATTATAACAATAAAACTAAACCAGAGCTACGTTAAGGTGAGCCGCCAAGGTCAGCAGAAAATAAATAAATAAAAATACAGTGCTGCGGTACACTGGGGACGAGACAATTGAAGGGATAGTTCAGCCAAAAATGAAAATTCTGTCATCACTTACTCACCCTAATGTTGTTCCAAATCTGTATGAGTTTCTTTCTTCTGTTGAACACAAAAAAAGATATGTTGAAGAATATGGAAGCACCTACTGACTTCCATAGTATTTTTTTTTTCCTACTATAGAAATCAATGGCTGCTGTCAACTGTCTGGTTACCAACACTCTTTAAAATATCTTCTTTTGTGTTTAACAGAAGAAAGAAACTCATACAGGTTTGGAGCAACTTGAGGGTGAGTAAGTGATGACAAACTTTTCATTTTTGGCTGAACTATCCCTTTAATTGCTGTTTCTTTAATGGATGTCAAAGGAGGAGAGGTTTCAGTGCATGGAATAAACTGGCTTATCACTTAAAATTGACAACCCATCAGTTAATCTTCAGCCTGTTTGCCATAGTCATTAACATGTTATCTATCTATTGCATAAAAAGAAAATTAAGACAGATTATGTTTATGCAACAGAATGTATAAGTATAAAGGGTCCATTTTGATTTCACACTTACTTTCATGGTTGAACATAGTGTTGTCTGAATGCAGTATGACATCTAGTGGTCATGTGCAGTAATGTTATGAGAACTAACCAAATGCCAAAACGAAATTCTTAGTCCGTCCTCAGTAACATCTGAGTCCCCTGTTTAGGGTGACAAGACAGTTCCAGTTTTTGGCATCCTGTGCTTGTTTTACAGCACGTTCAAAACACTGCAAAAAAGTGTTTTTATTTTCACCAACAGAGGGGGCTACAACCTGCGAGCTACAGGTGCTGGTCTAGAATATCATCAAAAAGTTGATTTATTTCACTAATTCCATTCAAAAAGTGAAACTTGTATATTATATTCATTCATTACACACAGACTGATATATTTCAAATGTTTATTTCTTTTAATTTTGATGATTATTACTGACAACTAAGGAAAATCCCAAATTCAATATCTCAGAAAATTAGAATATTACTTAAGACCAATACAAAGAAAGGATTTTTAGAAATCTTGGCCAACTGAAAAGTATGAGCATGTACAGCACTCAATACTTAGTTGGGGCTCCTTTTGCCTGAATTACTGCAGCAATGCGGCGTGGCATGGAGTCGATCAGTCTGTGGCACTGCTCAGGTGTTATAAGAGCCCAGGTTGCTCTGATAGTGGCCTTCAGCTCTTCTGCATTGTTGGGTCTGGCATATCGCATCTTCCTCTTCACAATAGAAAATCTATGGGGTTAAGGTTAGGTGAGTTTGCTGGCCAATTAAGAACAGGGATACCATGGTCCTTAAACCAGGTACTGGTAGCTTTGGCACTGTGTGCAGTTGCCAAGTCCTGTTGGAAAATGAAATCTGCATCTCCATAAAGTTGGTCAGCAGCAGGAAGCTTGAAGTGCTCTAAAACTTCCTGGTATACGGCTGCATTGACCTTGGACCTCAGAAAACACAGTGGACCAACACCAGCAGATGACATGGCACCCCAAACCATCACTGACTGTGGAAACTTTACACTGGACCTCAAGCAACGTGGATTGTGTGCCTCTCCTCTTTTCCTCCAGACTCTGGGACCCTGATTTCCAAAGGAAATGCAAAATTTACTTTCATCATAACTTTGGACCACTCAGCAGCAGTCCAGTCTTTTTTGTCTTTAGCCCAGGCGAGATGCTTCTGACGCTGTCAGAGTGGCTTGACACAAGGAATGCGACAGCTGAAACCCATGTCTTGCATACGTCTGTGCGTAGTGGTTCTTGAAGCACTGACTCCAGCTGCAGTCCACTCTTTGTGAATCTCCCCCACATTTTTGAATGGGTTTTGTTTCACAATCCTCTCCAGGGTGCAGTTATCCCTATTGCTTCTACACTTTTTTCTACCACATCTTTTCCTTCCTTTCGCCTCTCTATTAATGTGCTTGGACTGTGAACAGCCAGCCTCTTTTGCAATGACCTTTTGTGTCTTGCCCTCCTTGTGCAAGGTGTCAATGGTCGTCTTTTGGACAACTGTCAAGTCAGCAGTCTTCCCCATGATTGTGTAGCCTACAGAACTACACTGAGAGACCATTTAAAGGCCTTTGCAGGTGTTTTGAGTTAATTAGCTGATTAGAGTGTGGCACCAGGTGTCTTCATTATTGAACCTTTTCACAATATTCTAATTTTCTGAGATACTGAATTTGGGATTTTTCTTAGTTGTCAGTTATAATCATCAAAATTAAAAGAAATTAACATTTGAAATATACCAGTCTGTGTGTAATGAATGAATATAATATACAAGTTTCACTTTTTGAATGGAATTAGTGAAATAAATCAACTTTTTGATGATATTCTAATTGTATGACCAGCACCTGTACATTAATTACTTGGTCGCACACCGCTGCTTTAGCCATGAAGAACTGAAGCAGTGTTAATTTTGACAGCAAATTTTGATTTAGTTTTAGTCATAGTCTTGTGTCTATGTTTTAGTCATCAGAAATTGTTTTAGTTTGAGTCTAGTTTTAGTCGATTAAATATCATAAGATTTTAGTCGACTAAATCTACAGTAGATTTAGTTAAATTGTAATGCATTAAGCATTTCTCTAACAATACACAGATCCTATACACTGATATAGGTACATCTGATATTCCCCAAACTGTTTATTTTCACCCAACTGTACTTTGCTCGCCAAAGCAGACGGTTTTTGACCGTTCAAGTGCAAAAAGACACAAAAGAGCAAAATTCAGTACTTTTCAGGGAGGTACTTATCACTGAGGTACTATTGTAGTTTTCGTTGAAAATTTTTATTAGATTTGATTTTTAGTTTTTCTGCTTTCATTGTAATTTTAGTTAAAAGTTTTAGTCATTTTTTGTGTGTTTATGTCTTTTAGTTTTTGCTTTTAAATGTCTATAAGTTTTTATTTCTGTTTGTTATTTTAATACCCCAGGTTAAGCTAAAGCTTAGAAACTAGATGAAATAAAATAAGTTTACATTTTTTATATATATTTATATATTTTTTATTTCAGTTAACGTTTATTTCCAGTAATGAAGATTTCTTTGGTTTTAGGTTTAGTTAACTATAATAACCCTTGTAAAATATAGGCTATTGAACAATCAAATTTTCAATTTTCATCTCGTTTTTATCCGTTGACGAAAATTAGAGTAGATTTTAGTCATAGTTTTAGTCATTCAAAACGCATTTTTATTTAGTCATCGTCTCGTTTTCGTCCGTGAAAAAATGTCGTTGACGGAAATTATGACAACTATTCGTCAACGAAATTAACACTGACCTGAAGGAGAGCAGAGACCTGTCTGTTATCATCAATGATCAAAAGAGACGGTTGCAAGGTAGTACAATTCATATTAAAGTAATACTGTTTATGTGTACTATATGACAGGGTCACAACAGGGTGTGGGATTGTTGTGAACACAATTTTAAACGTTTTCAAAAGCTCCACTGTTAAAATGCAGTCATTCCCACACATATCTCAAAGGATTAGTTCACTTCAGAATTAAAATTTCCTGATGATTTACTCACCCCCATGTCATCCAAGATGTTCATGTCTTTCATTCTTCAGTCGAAAAGAAATGAAGGTTTTTGAGGAAAACATTCCAGGATTTTTCTCCATATAGTGGACTTCACTGGGGTTCAACGGGTTGAAGGTCCAAATGTCAGTTTCAGTGCAGCTTCAAAGAGCTCTACATGATCCCAGACGAGGAATAAGGGTCTTATCTAGAGAAACCAAAGGTCATTTTCTAAAGTATATATATACCTTTTAACCACAAATGCTTGTCTTGCACTGCTCTGCAATGCTCCACACATTACGTAATCATGTTGGAAAGGTCAAGCGTGACGTAGGCGGAAGTACCATGGTAGGTAGAGTGAAAAACTCCATCTCATTTTCTCCTCCACCTTCAAAATTGTCCAACATCGTTGTTTTCCCTTTTTTTGTAAAGGGCGTTTGACTTAGTCTTTGGACGTTCACTTTGTAAACACTGGATCAGTACTTCCGCCTACGTCACACGTGATGATCGCATCGCAGAGCAGTGCAAGACGAGCATTTGTGGTTAAAAAGTATATACATTTAAATTTTTTTGGAAAATGATAGTTTCCTCGTCTGGGATCGTGTAGAGCTCTTTGAAGCTGCACTGAAACTGACATTTGGTTGCTGAAAAATCCTGGAATGTTTTCCTAAAAAACCTTAATTTCGTTTGTGTTCTGTATCTTTGATTACCACTCTTATCTCTGTATCATCTATAATTAATTGTGCAAACAGTTTACTGAATAAAACATAAAGAGTATATAAATACAAATGAATATAAATTATAAGGACTTTTTTTTCATTGGTCGAAGTAAATATATTATTAATAAAAATCATATTAATTTCATTTTCAGGGATGACTGAGGCTTTTCATGCAAAAATGGCATGATACAATGGGTTTAAGAGTCAACAGTTTTTGTGTTTTATGTTGATTATTTGTTGTATATAGTTGATACAAGGCAGGTCAGATCTTTTATTCTAGCTTATAAAGTTATAAATATGGATATTTTTTCTTGCAAAAACCCATCACTTCACTTCAGAAGGCCTTTATGAATCCTCTGAAGTCGTATGGATTACTTTTATGATGGATGGATGCACTTTTTTGGGCTTCAAAATCTCAAGCCGCATTCACTCCCATTATAAAGCTTGGAAGAGCCAGGATATTTTTTAATATAACTCTGATTTTGTTCGTCTGAGAGAAGATAGTCATATACACCTAGGATGGCTTGAGGGTGAGTAAATTATGGGGTAATTTTGATTTTTGGGTGAACTAACCCTTTAAAAGCAAACAGTTTTACAGTATTAAACATGAAAAAACAGTGTCAGAAGCACAACTTCACTATAAAGCGACTCTCCAGTGTGTTCGTGTTTTCACCTGCAGACATCTGACCTAGACGGACTCAACAGAAGAAATGAACCAGATTTCCATGTAAAAGAAGGCGGAGCCTCTGCACACCTACCTATTACATAATCATCATGGACCAATGGGAGTTTGAAGGTTTTTACCAATTGGCAAAACTCCTGATACGAACACAAAATTAACTTTACTTTGGCCTGATTTTGTTCGAAATGACATCATATAAGTTCGTTCTTCGATTTAGCTTGAAGTATATCGTGGCCTTTAGCATCCTGGTGCATGAGGAAAGCACCTGTGCTATGCATTTATATGCAGCCGGAAGTGTGGTATCAAAGATATCTGTGCTGTATTATGCTCTCATCTTGCCTGGAGGTAGAGATGCTTCACCTCTTCCTGTTTGCGAAATGCTCAGTAATGGACATGGTATTCTATCTCTTCCACTTTGGCTGATGCAGTTTTAGCTGAAACTGCCAAAGTACACCACCCTCAAAATACAGGAAGTGGAAACTAACGACAGCCAGGTTCCTGCCTTCAACAGAGAAAGTATAGATTTGTTCTGGGTAAAGAACTATGCTGTATATGAGAGACATGGGCAGAAATTAAGACAATTACTGCTTTACATCTATGCTCTGCACATGTTATTATCAAAGATGTCAGTATCAGAAAGAAGGGTTATGACAAGAGCTTTCTACCTTTGCAGAACACAGTAAACAGATTCTGCAAATTTGAACAGTTTTCAGGCACTTTGTGCTGTTTTGCTTGCTAAGCAGAATTTAAAAAAGCCTTTATGTTCTTGAAACCTTCATCATTAAGGATAGAACAAATGGAGACCACTGTGACGTGTTGGATAAAAGAAAGGAGGAGGTCTGCTAAAACAATTGTGGGCAGATCTCCATATTCCAGCCTCTATACAAAATCTTAGAAGAGGTAAAAGTGATACTTGAAACAAAGAATGATGAAGATCAGAGAAGTATGTACTACTCTCTGGAAGTCAAGAATTTGAGAAAGTGTGAAAGATGATCTGGTATTGTAAAAACATCAAATGAGTAGAATTTGTACAGACGTATTAATTTGTTAATGAACTTGTACAGTGTATAGAAAGACGGTGCATTCGTATTATGAATGGGAGAAACTGCAACGCACAATATGGCGGAATAAGTCCCGCCTTCTAAATAAGAGCCAATCGCCGATTGGTAAAGTCATAGTGTCACTGTTTGCCGGGAGCCAGAGCACCTGACATCAAAGCAAATTTAAAAGTGCTGGCTAATGCTAATCGTAAATACTCTAAAATTATTATTCACGTCGGCACTAATGATGTTCGACTTCGCCAGTCGGAGATCACTAAAATTAACATTAAAGAGGTGTGTGAACTCGCAAATACAATGTCAGGAGAAGTAATTTGCTCTGGTCCCCTTCCTGTTCGTCGGAGTGATGAGATAGTTAGCAGATTATCATCACTCAATGGCTGGCTGTCTAAGTGGTGTCCGCAAAATAATATAGGTTTTATAGACAATTGGAAAAGTTTTTGGGGCAGACCTGACCTGTTGAAAAGAGATGGTATTCATCCCTCTCGGGATGGTGCTGCTCTTCTCTCTAGCAATATGGCACATAGTCTTAGAGCTGAAACATGACAAACTGGGGCCCAGGTCAGGAAGCAGACAGACCGGCTAAACCGACCGTCTGCTAGCTGCCTCACGTTACAGAAGTCAAATAATTCCCAACACATAGAAACTCTTACACCTAGATATTATCACATAGAGACTGTGTCTGTACCCCGAATTAGTAAAAACAAAAAACTTCCAAACCCATTTAATGGTAAAAATTTAATTGATGTTCAACAAATAAAAAATACAGATAGTAATGATAAACAAATGATAAAGCTTGGGTTGTTAAATATTAGATCCCTTTCATCAAAATCACTTATTGTAAATGATATTATCACAGACAATAATCTAGATATGCTGTGTTTGACAGAAACTTGGCTAAAACCGGACGATTACATTACTTTAAATGAGTCTAGCCCTCAAGGTTATGATTATCGACACAATCCTCGTCAGAAAGGCAAAGGGGGAGGTGTTGCTGTAATTTATAGTAATATTTATAGTATTAGTCAAAAGTCTCTCAAATATAATTCCTTCGAAGTGATGGTACTTTACGTAACATTATGTAAGTTGACATTTGTGTTGGCTACTGTATACAGGCCACCAGGACACCATACAGACTTTATCAAAGAATTTGCTGATTTTCTATCGGAGTTAGTACTAGCAGCAGATAAAGTACTTGTTGTTGGTGACTTTAATATTCATGTAGATAATGAAAAAGACTCATTGGGATTGGCATTTGCAGATATTCTAAACTCTATTGGTGTTACACAACACGTGTCAGGACCCACTCATTGTCGTAACCATACCTTAGATCTAATATTGTCATATTGAATTGATATTGATGCCGTTGAAATTCTGCAGCAGAGTGACGACATCTCAGATCATTACCTAGTCTCGTGTATACTACATGTAGTCAAAACAGCTAAACTGCCTCCCTGCCATAAATTTGGTAGAACCATCACTTCTACCACTAAAGAACGCTTTATAAATAATCTTCCTGATCAGTTTCATCGCCTTAGCATGCCAGACAGCTTAGAAGACCTCGATGTTGCAACAGAAACTATTGCCTCTGTCTTTTCAAGCACATTAGACTCAGTTGCTCCTTTGCGTTTAAAAAAGATTAAGGAAATTAATCCAACGCCGTGGTACAACGAGCACACTCAGGCCCTAAAGGTAGCAGCCAGAAAAATGGAACGCAGCTGGAAGAAAACAAAACTAGAAGTATTTCGCATTTTGTGGAGGGAGAGAATGGTTGAGTACAGAAAGGCCTTAAAATCTGCTAGATCTGCCTATTTTTCAAAACTTTTAGAAGAAAATAAACAAAACCCTAGGTATTTATTTGATACAGTGGCTAAATTAACAAGAAATAAAGCTTCAACTTCTGATGTTTCCAAAGAGCACAGCAGTGATGACTTCATGAACTTCTTTACTTGCAAGATTGATAATATTAGAAAAAAAATTATAACCACGCAACCGTCTACTACAGTATTGCGTCAGACGGTGCATTGTAGTATCCCTGAGGAAAAATTCAATTCATTTACTCCTTTAAGAGAGGAAGAATTGTCTAAACTTGTTAAATCGTCAAAATCGACAACATGTATGTTAGACCCTATACCAACTAAGCTATTGAAAGAGATGCTTCCAGAGGTCATAGATCCTCTTCTTAATATCGTTAATTCATCTTTATCACTAGGATATGTACCAAAAACTTTTAAGTTGGCTATTATTAAACCTCTTATTAAAAAACCACAACTTGATCCTAGAGAATTAGTCAATTACAGGCCAATCTCAAATCTCACTTTTCTGTCAAAAATACTAGAAAAGGCTGTATCATCACAACTATGTTCCTTTTTAGAAAGAAATAGTATCTATGAGGATTTCCAGTCAGGATTTAGACCATACCATAGTACTGAAACTGCTCTCATTAGAGTTACTAATGATTTGCTCTTATCATCAGATCGTGGTTGTATCTCTCTATTAGTGTTACTGGATCTTAGTGCTGCATTTGACACTATTGATCACAATATTCTTTTAAATAGACTCGAAAATTATGTTGGCATTAGTGGAATTGCATTGTCATGGTTCAAATCATACTTATCTGACCGTTATCAGTTTGTAGAAGTAAATGAAGAGAGGTCATATCGATCACAAGTTGAATATGGAGTACCACAAGGCTCGGTACTAGGACCATTGCTTTTCATTCTGTACATGCTACCCTTAGGAGATATCATCAGGAAGCATGCCGTTAGTTTTCACTGTTACGCTGATGATACTCAGCTCTATATTTCTTCGCGCCCTGACGAAACTTACCAATTCACAAAATTAACGGAATGCATAGCTGATATAAAAAATTGGATGACCAGTAATTTCCTACTACTAAATTCAGAAAAAACAGATATTCTAATTTTTGGACCAAAAACTTCCTCACGTAATAACCTAGAATACTGTCTAACACTTGATGGCTGCTCTGTTAAGTCTTCGTCGTCAGTTAGGAACCTGGGTGTGCCCTTTGATACCAATCTTTCATTTGAAGGCCATGTTTCTAGCATCTGTAAAACCGCATTCTTCCATCTTAAAAATATATCTAAATTACGACATATGCTCTCGATGACAAATGCGGAACAGTTAGTTCATGCGTTCATGACCTCAAGGCTGGATTACTGTAACGCTCTACTAGGTGGTTGTTCTGCTCGCCTGATAAATAAACTACAGCTTGTACAAAATGCAGCAGCTAGAGTTCTTACTAGAACTAGGAAATATGACCATATTAGCCCAGTTCTGTCAACACTGCATTGGCTTCCTGTTAAACATTGTATAGATTTTAAAATCTTGCTAATTACCTACAAAGCACTAAATGGTTTAGCTCCCCAGTACCTGAGCGAGCTCTTAATGCATTATAGTCCTTCGCGTCTATTACGATCTCAGAATTCAGGCCAGCTAATAATACCTAGAATATCAAAATCAACTGCAGGTGGTAGATCCTTCTCCTATTTGGCACCTAAACTCTGGAACAATCTTCCTAGCATTGTTCGGGAAGCAGACACACTCTGTCAGTTTAAATCTAAACTAAAAACACATCTCTTTAACCTGGCATACACATAACACATTATCAATTTATTTTTTCAAATCCGTTAAAGGATTATTAGGCTGCATAAATTAGGTCAGCCGGAACCGGGAACACTTCCAATAACACCAGATGTACTCGTTACATCAGAAGAAGAATGGCATCTACGCTAATATTAGTCTTTCTGTTTATCCCGAGGTTTACCGTAGTCAGCCGGATCCGGGCCGTATCCGGGTGAGATTGAGGACCTGCGCCATGACACAACCACAACACAGCCCTGAAGTATCAGCAGAGATTGAGTCAACTAGATCATCCACTATGAAGGCCTCATCAACATGACAACCAGTGGCACATCTCCTCAACAACCGTCCATACCGGTGTGATGAATACGATCCTCAACTGGATGGAACTGAATTAAACACTTTGAATGTTGCGATCGTATCTGACTTATGATAGCAACCTGAGTCGTAACAAAGCACTGTTCGCCAGAGGAGAACTGGCCCCCCGACTAAGCCTGGTTTCTCCCAAGGTTTTTTCTCCATTTTAACACCTGTTTGCCACCTGATGTCACCTGTTGGAGTTTGGGTTCCTTGCCGCTGTCGCCTTTGGCTTGCTTAGTTGGGGACACTTGACAATTGACATTTGATATTCAACAGTGCTTTGATCTACCTGCATTGACACTATTCCTTAAGAGCTGCTGTGCAGCCAAAATAATGTACCAGTTATCACTGTAAAGCTGCTTTGACACAATCTACATTGTAAAAAGCGCTATATAAATAATGGTGACTTGACTTGACTTGACTGCAGCGGCCGTTAAAAGCTCCGGTTCATATAGAAACAGTCAGGTGCGCGCTTCCTATAGAGACATGAGCTTGATCCAGCCTAAAAATGCCGTTTTTTGTCATGATTTGAGCGTTTAGAAACAACATTTATGAGACAGTTGTTGTCAGATTTTTATTGATGATTTCAATTATGAAATTTAAGCGAAAGCTTGGCAAATAGCATTGGAGAATTTGATGTTTCCCCATTCAAAGAGATAGGAGTTGCACTTGCATGCCCGAGAGATGATTCAAAGATGGCCGCTGAGTGAAATGACTTGTCTTAAAGGGAACCCCTGGTGTTAAAACTTGTATGGCTTAGTATTAGTCTCTTATGTAGCAGAAAACCCATGAAATATTTACGTTATTTAAAAAGTCCACATCGTTTTATACATATTTGGACAACGGGCGACGGCATTTTGTTTAGGTGTCGATGTCGGCACCTATTGTAATCGTTAGATTTCTTTTTAATTCTTCTTCTTCTTCTTCTTCCGCTCTGGGAGTCTATGGCAGCCCATAGAACCGCTTGCGGGAAAGTTGTGAAATTTGGTACACAGTTAGAGGAAAGTCTGATCTGTGTTCATAGCAAATTTGGCGTCTCTAACTCAATCCCTCTAGCGCCACCAGCTGTCCAAAGTTTCACTCATGTTTATGTTAATAACTTTTGAACCGTAAGGGATGGAAACAAAATTTCCAGATTCCTTGGGTCAAGACGATTCGAATGCACCCTATGACGTCATTTTCCGTCATGAAAATTTTTCCGCCATTTTGAATTTTCTGAAAAAACTACTTTTACGAACTCCTCCTAGGCCGCTACTCCGATTTTCACAAAAATTGAACCAGATCATCTTTAGACCATGCCGACAAAAATTTATTAAAAGCTTTTTGATTAACTCAACCGTTCTTGAATAAATTCAACGTAGAGCACTCCAAATTGGACTCAAGGTTATATCTCCGCAATGCTTTATCATATTCAGACCAAACTTGGTACATGTCATCACAAGCATGAACTGAGGCATTATGCAGCGTTTCGGCACAGCGCCACCTACTGGTGCGGAGATACAAAAAATGGCTATTTTTGCTCATAACTTTTGATGGGTTTGTCCAAAAATCATAACTTTGGTTTCGTAGGATTCGGGGCATCATGCCGAGTTGAAAGATATCCAATTTTTCCATATCGGCCATTTTGTGCTAAAATCTTGTATTTTACGAATGTATTAGCGTATCCTTACGAAACTCGGTATGGGTCATCAGCACAATGCCCTGAAGGAGCCTGAGTTTCAGACCAGCGCCACCTAGTGGAGAATTAGTTTTTTCATATACTTATAACTTTTGATCTGGTTGGCTCATTTTCACGGGAGACTCCTGAATCCTTGCTGAGTCCAACGATACCAAACATGCTAGGTTTTGACTTACGGATATAATTGCGAATATCTTCAAAACCATAAAAGTCGTTCATGGGTCATTTTTTATGATCTCATACATATAAATGTCTGTAACTCCAAAACGACACACATGTATAGGGTCACCCTGAGGACACATAAAAAATTAGTTGGATTGTGCCTCTTGGTGGCGCTATAATTGAACAAAACACGAAATTGCCATTAAGTGCAATACAGTATTATGATATAAAATGTTCTATTATATGAATGCATTGGCTGTACCAAATCTGTACCAAACCGTGACTTTGAACCATCATTTTTGTGTACCGTTACACCCCTACTACTTTGCATTGACCTGACCAGGCAGCCAAGGTGTGGCGGCCCAACTGACGTCCCTGGAGGGGTGGACCTGGTCAGTGGTTTTCTGTAGTGAGTATACTGTGATTTTTCCCTCCCAACCTCATACTCACCCGTCCCAGAGCAACACCCCATAAGCACCACCACACTCGCTAATGCATATAGTATGTATCTGATCTAGACTACATGTGATCGAGAGCATTCTGAAAGACTGCTTATGTGTGTTTTATCAACATGTCAATTTATTATAAGCAAAACAAGACTTTAACATCCAATGACATTTACAGCTGAAGAGACTGGACTGATTTTCTACCATCTAACTCAGCCAGTTAAGATCTACATTTAGCCTTAGATGTTATATGAATATGGTCTCTGGATCATAGGTTTTATCAGCTGGCAAGTTTCAATGCACATTTAAGAGTACAAGTTGCAACTATTACAAAACGCTGGGTTGAAGCAAGTTGGGTTGAAAATGGACAAACTCAGCGGTTGGGTTAAATGTTTGCCCAACGTGCGGGGTAGTTTTATTTAACCCAACTATTGTGTAAAAATTGCTGTATTGCTTGCTTAAAATGAACCCAAAATATGTTGGAAATGAACATTTATTATTATTAAATATAATAATTAAACAATAAACATTTATTAAATTGTTTATTAATAAATGATCACCTTTTGATTATTATTGTTGCCTCTAATTGTGTCTTATTTTTAATTTCCAAACTATTTTGGGTTCATTTTGGCCAGCCACAGTCATTTTTAAACAATAGTTGAGTTAAATAAAACTACCCAGCAGGCTGGGCAAACATTTAACCCAAGTGCTGGGTTTGTCCATTTTCAACCCAACTTGGGTTGTTTTTAACTCAGCATTTTTTAGAGTGTAACAATAATGGAAAGATAAGGATTATCGGTATGTCACAATATCACCCTGTTTGGACTTTGTTTTTTGTTTTGTACCATTTCCTGCCAGTCTGTCATGCATTTCAATTCACTAACTTGAAATTCGATTCAGTATCAATTATTTTGGATATACTGTATATCAGGTACAGTACATGGCAAATTTTCTCAAGAAAAAAAATCTCTCAACTAATGCTGTAAAATATACATGGGAATCAGTTGGTACTACATTAATATTGAACTGATTTGCATACGATCTTAAACTACACTTAAGGAAATTTTTAATAGGCCTACTAACGTTAAAATTATTTGTACTCTAATTCGTTTTTTGAAATACAAACATTTAAATGGTGGCTGTCAACTTGACGGATTTATTCAAACATGCATTATATAGGCTATTGAAGAACATTAAAAATTATAATTAATATGTAATATGGTGCATATATTTAGCTAAATGCTCCTCTCTAGAGTTCATTTTTCTAGCTGACTAACGAGTTTATGGTAACTGTTTGTTCTGAGGTAAGGTTAGCCTAAATGTGACGTTACGTGACATTGTTTACAAGCTGTTTTATTAACGTTTTTCTGATTACGCGAATACATGAGACATGATACGGATTCCGTTAAGTTGTACTGTATCTTTTAACATACCTTCAGAAGTTCATTCGTGTTATATATATATATATATTATTTCGTAGTAAAATGGGCAGAATTTGAAATATGAGACTTTGTTTCATGTCAAAAGCACCAAAACAACAAATCTTATTGTGATTTATTGGATTGTTATGTATCCTCTCGCTTTTTTAAGTGGGTATATGGAAATCCTTAACCTCTCCTAGTCGGTATACGGCGTATCACGTAGACTACACCACTGGACCTGGTTTGCAACAGTGTTTAGGAAGGTGGCGCGTGTTAAATTACGTTCACAGGAATGGCCGGACCGAGGGTTTCCCAGCAGAACATTGCCCAGAACATCGGACCAGGTGACCATCTTCCACTGCTCCAAGGTCCAGTTCCAACATTTTCGCCGGTTTGTGGTTTGTCCCTCCTCAGACCGCTGATGGTACATTCTCACCACTGCTGACCAAGAGCAACACTCAAGCCTTGCCGTTTCAGAAATAATTTGACCCAGTCAGTGGTGGACAGTAACGAAGTATTTTTACGAAGTATCTGTACTTTACTCGAGTATTTTTTATTTTGAGCAACTTTTACTTTTACTTCACTACATTCCAAAGCATAAGATCGTACTTTTTACTCCACTTACATTTCATAAAACATATCGTTACTCGTTATTTTAAAATGAAGAAATCGTCACGTGCTCAGAGACGCAAAAAGCGGCGTCCGATTCGTGCACGAACTGATTCTTTTCAATCATCCTGTTAAATCGGTTCACAAATCACATCAACAATTCATTCGCGATCAATTGGACTGATCGTATTGCAGCTTCTCGAGTCAACAACTCACTGATTCAATGATCCGTTCAGAGCGACTCTCCAGTGAATGAATTTACAAAGAACTGGGGATCCTGAGTGCGCGCGCGACTGATGGCGAAGAGTAAGTCAGCCTACTAATGTTGAATTTTATGATTAATTATTGTAACTGAAAATCATATTTAGGTCGGTTGTTTTTTAACTAAACCTGCTGTAAATAGCGATCTGTTTAAGCCCACTGAAATGCTTTAATACGACACGTCCAGATCAATGTCTACAGATCGCGATCTCGACTCAATCTGATTTGAAAACTAACTTTGGCGCTTCAAATAACGGTTGTATCGATTACATCGTTACGACACTAGGAGGCGTTAAAGTGACCGTTAAAATGTATTTGACATTGAATGATTCATTCAAAAGATTTGTTCAAAAACATTGATTCATCCAGTAATGAAACAAACGAGTGAAGCAGTTATGAGTGAGTCATTAAATTATTCATTCAAACCTATTTTTAAATTAATTAATTAATTAAATATTTTTAAATAGACTGCAGCAATTCATATTTTGTCCTCTAGTAATTAATTATACGCAATTTTGTTTAGTTGTCTGTCAGAATCGTGATCTCTATTTGAAGCAAACAAACAAAAAAAATCTTGATTCTCATTTTATCCAGAATTAAAACACAAATTAAAATAACACATGCACGTTCATCTTCCCCGCTGCTGTAGCAATTTTTTAAAATGTTATGTATTTAGCCCCATATGTTTCGTCTGTTTTTATATTGTTTGTCAACACACATTACATATTATGTATCTGCATCCACTAATCTTCCATCCATACTGACTAGTGCTGGCTATCTGACATATTTGACATAATTATTTTGAGCAATAGTATTATATAAAATACATAATATAAAATTAAATTATACAAGTGACCTATATAAAATTACAAAAACATACAATAATCAGTACTTTTTTACTTAAGTACATTAAAAATCAAGTACTTTTGTACTTTCACTCAAGTAAAATGGAAAAGGAGCACCAAATACTTTCACTTTTATAATACGTAATCACTTTTTATAATATTTTATAATACGTATCTGTACTTTTACTCAAGTTCTTGATCTCAAGTACAATACTTTCTTAATGACATATTGATATTACTTATTTGGATATATTTATTTAATGACATAATAGTAAACACTTTTAAAATGTCAGTACTAATTTAAACAAATGCAAATAGTGCTTCATTGAAACCTAATGCACAGAAAAATATGAATTACGGAAAAGGCTAAGTTGCTTTTTCAGTGGGCTCAAAGTTCAAAAGTCTGGAGAGGAAGTTAATGCAAGAGGTTTTAGTAAATTGTGTCATCACACCTAAGTCAGTTTTCCTGTAGTGTTTCAGACAAGCAGACCACAGTTTGTACCAACCCAAACGTGACAAAGATGAACCGGAGGATGCTCTGTATCACCCTCTTCGTTGCTGTACTGCCTTGTATGGCTAAAGGTGAGTAAATTCTTATCTCTAGATGTGTAAAATTAGACCTCCTCTTCTGCAAGAAATCAAGTCTTACACATGGCATCACCTTGACATTATGCTTAGGAAGGCTTAATTTCCAAAAGGCATTAGCCTGCAGGGAACAGATTGTTAATGTCCAGTTGTGAAAGGCAAAAAGAAATAAAGAATTTTTAACTTTAATTTTAAGATGTACTTTGATGTACTATTTATTTAGGACTAATTATAATTCTGTATACTGTTAAAATGATTCTTCCAATAATTCCAAACATCCTGTGTTCATTTTCTTTCTTTCCTACTTAATATATACATATATATATATATATATATATATACATACATATATATAGTGACGCGTGCTGGCAAAATGAGTCGGAATGCGCACGCTATTTTCGAGCTACAGGTCAAAATTGAGTTTTTCACAAAAAATAAGTTAATTAAGCCCTCGTCTAATGATCCAAATAGCAATTAAACATCTAAAAAAAACATCTTTGTACGTTTTTTGAGAGGAGTATCTTTCCTTTGACCATGAAAAATGCATTTTTCTCTGCTCGCTTCTGGAAACTGGCGGCATTTCATCATTTTGTGAATATTCTTAGCGAATTCTCAGTGGTATGAGTCTGAACCAATGAAATGTGATTTTCGAACTAATGCTGATGTAAACAAAACGATCTTGACTGACAGATCCGAAGCGCGCGCACAAAAACGCCTCAGACAGCGCGCGATCCCGATATAGCCTACACATATCTTGGCGAGTATTCACGCAAACATTTTGTTGTCTTAAGTGAACGTTTGGTTAACAGTTGGGGATAAATCTGATTTGTAACGTTGATATATTAGATAGCATACGTGTGGCCAAAGGTGGTGGTATTACCGGGGATTTTAAGGTATGGTTGTTAGGCAAATTAATTTTACTTTGGAGCCTTCAGAAAACTAACTTTTTCTCAAAACTGACTCAATCGACTTCAAACAGGTGTAGCTGCTTTGTCGGATTCCAACAAACCATACATCATTTTAAAGGTTTTTTTAATAGAGAATGTGAGAATAACAATAACTCATTTTTGAAAATTTGCTCATTGCGACTCATTTTGCCATAACCCTCCTTCCGATAGCAACTTAAGAGATATTTTGTATGCTGTCTGTTGCTCAGTGTCCAAAACAATTCTTAAAATATGCCTTCAGAAACAATAATTAATGGTTGTAGTACATCAGAAGTGTATGAAGCTGTGCATGAATTGTGTACATGGGAAATAAAATGTTTTTAAGACAGGTGTGTTATGTTTGTGGCTTTGATGGCCAACTTTGTAACAGTCCTGTCTAGCTTTGGTGTGTCCTGTCCGACGCAAAGCAGAAGTGAAAGTGGGAATGGGAAACAGACCCCTGGGATGTGGCTATGCAATGGGCCACCGGTGCAATGTGTTTCCTGAGGGACCCAATCAAAGGGGCTGCTTCTAGAATGTTTCAGACATTTCCCCCCTTCATATATAGCCATCTCATGGCTTTCTCTCGTTTCCCCTTTCTAAAGTTAAAAATAATGTTCGGGCCCCTTCTTCAAAATTGTGTCAAGACCCTGTGTTGTTGCAAAAACAGTGATCCAAAGTCGTGTCTTGCAGTTTTCGCTACTTCACACTGGAAGTAGCCTTAAATTTTGCACAAACCACATTCAGACATTACACTTTTCATGATGTTCAACCCCACTAGTAAATGTGACTGAAGCATAATGTCCATCAAAACTTGAAATGTGTATGCATGTGAAAGAGATATAATCACCCTCATGTTGTTCCAAACCTGTACGATGTTCTTCTTTTTGTGGAGCAGAAACTATGAACTATGAATTTTTTTAAATCTTGTTTTCCACTAAAAAAATATCTAACCATCCTTAAAACAAGATAAATATTCTTGACAAGCAAAACTTTTGTTTCCCAGTATGTTAAATTAAAGTCGGCATGAAAGGGAAGTTGCGATAGTCTTTTCTTCCCTATTATTGTGACATATATCTGAGTGAAACAGCTTTGGGAACAAGAACAAATGTTGATTTTGTCCATTGGGAATTGATTGGATGGTTGTGGTTTGCCATTGCTGCAATCTCATTTGATTAGCTGTGTTTCCATTCAAAGCTGCGAATTTAACTCTGGCACAGAATTGGAATATTGCATAAAACATTTGCACATAAAGCAGTGTTTCCACCCTATGTGTTCAAGAGTTCAAAATTGTCACTTCCTGGGAAATTGCCTCAAAATACCTGCGACATTGGAAGCCATTGTGGCTCTTCGCCTCAGAGCGAAACGCAATAAACGCTGTCATGTTCTCTTACGTTCGGATGCTGGTGTTTGTGAACACAATCGTGTTGGAGAGAATTAAACCAAATCATTCTGATGACAGAGTTTGGTTCAGGTTTTTCAGGACCACCAAACCAACATTTGAGATGCTGTAATGTGATTGGTCCGCTGGTTAGTCCAGTTATCCAATCACATCCTCTGTCGAGGCAAAGTCACGTGAGTTTTTTTGTTGCGCACTGAGGGATTTATTCGGTAAATGTGTTTTCATCATAGTTTTTGCACGATAAAATTTTTTAAGAAAAATGGTTTATGCTGAAAACTATATTAATGCTCAAGAAATAAAAAAAAAAAATGCATTTTTACTGGAGATTTTCATATTTTACTGGGAAATAATTATGAACTTTAAGTATTAAACAAGACATTTTTTTTTGTCTTGTTTTGAGAATAAAACCGGTTTATGCTCAAATATATTAATGCTCAAGAAAAAAAAATATAGCATTTTTAACCATCTTTTTGCCTTCACTGGATTATTTAAAAGCTCCTGCAGTGTAACATTTTTCTATGTAGCCTCTCAGTTAATACGAGGTCACAAAACTGCTTTGTAGAATAGTTTCAGAAGAGTGTACCATGTCACAAACATGTCAACTTCCCAAAAGTATTTCATGTCAACTCACATATAATTTTATAAACTTAATTTATATACTGCAGGGTTCCTCAAATCCTCTGCCCTGCAGAGTTTAGCTCAAACACTGATCAAACTCACCTACTGTAATTTAATAATTAACTCCGTAGTCCTTGATTATCTTGCTTAGGTGTTTTTGTTTAGGTTTGGAGCTAAACTCTGCAGGGCTGTGAGGCTTTGAGGAAACCTGACATACAGTAATACAACTTGTTTGTGGGGAAATTTTGAAGCTTTCTATATGTGTGCTCCCTTTAGCAAATGAAGAACTAATCAGCCCATATGATATGACAATGAGTCATTTGGATAAGAACTCGGCCCCTGACACCAAGCAGGGTCCACCCCAGGTGTCACCGTCTTCAGCATACTGCGGGCTGGACGAGCTAAAGCAGTCATTCGCCCAACTCATTCAGGAAGAGCAGGAGAACAGGGGCTGGTACGGTGAAATGGTGAAGAACCTAAATCAGCTGGTGCAAGAAAACAAGGAGGTGGCCAGCGTTCAGGCTGAGGTCCTGAAGGTCCTGCGGGCTGTGAGCGATCAGGGCGAGCAGCAACTGGGCCACCTCCAGAGCATGGCTCGCCTTCAGAGCCTCCTCGTAGAGAACCACCAGGCGCTGCTGCTGCAAGTGTCTCGCATTGCTACCACGCTGCAGGATGCAGTGAAGAGACAGAGCAAATAAATGCGCCGGCAATACGGCCGACGTTTAAAGCATTTAAATGACATATTATACTTGGACTAACAAAACGGCATGCAAAAAAAAAAAAAAAATCACAAAATTTAGCTAAAACGACCTAAACATGAAATCCTAATTAAAAAAATCAAAGGAATTTTGTTGATGATCGTGTGTTTTGTGTTACTCTATCATAGCTATATAACATATCAAGTCAGTGTTTGAATGATTTTTTTATACTGTTGTGTGATAGTTGATCTAACTTTACCTGTAACCTATTGCATGTGTTACAGACTTACAATAAACAAGCTTTTGATGATACCTTTGTTTGGCATCAAGAATCATTGAATTAATCAATCTCATTGTTTACCTATGCACAGCATTTAACATATTTCTATACGTAGTTGTTGTTTTTTCACTTTTCTTGAGTTTTTCTGCTCTTTTGTGTGTCTGAGCAGAGTTTTCCGCACCTGTGATAAAGCTGAACTTATCTCCACTGAACCAATCTGAGATGGTCTGGTCAGCTAACAAACACTTCACTCTGAGCTGCGACGGACAGGCAGATATCATATGGAAGACGAGGCTCGGCAGACACAAGAAACATGTCGATCGAAATGTCCTCACTGTCCGAAACCCCACTGCAGAGTACACAGGAACATACCGTTGCAGTTACAAGAATCAAACAGACTTGTACTCAGAGATCCACATATATGTTAAAGGTATGTGCACTATAAAAATGTAGAGTGATTATCTAAAGGTCAGGGCAGTCAGTGTGCAGTTATTACCGCAAAGTAAATGTTGTATCTCCCTGAAGGGTTTAATTTTTGTGATAATGAGCAACTGACTAAACAGTTTACACTGACTATACACTTACTATACAGTGACTAAACAAACGAAAATACATTTTTATGGAAGATATGGATTTTTTTTTTTTTAAATTACTTAAAGGGATAGTTGACCCCAAAATGAAAATTCTGTCATTAATTACTCACATTTTTTAAAGACTTTTGTTCACCTTCGGAACACAAATGAAGGTCTTTTTGATGAAATCTGAGAGATTTCTGTCCCTCCTTAGACAGCTACGCAACTCACGAGAATGAACCTCATTGGTTCCTGCTGAAGCTCAAACAGGGTGGCCGTGGGTCCTTAAAAAGTCTTAAATAAAGTTTTCCTAATAAAATTGTCTTCAATTCTGATTCGATGGGTCTTAAATATTTTTGGTCACATCACCGCAAAAAAAAAAATTCTCCAGTCTGACGAGCCCAATGACTGTTTCAATCACTGAACAGACTGAAGAATATGTTTTTTCCCGCTATAGTTACTGCGTCATCAGAGAGAACTGAGGCTGCAGAATACAGGTCGAAAACAGTTAGCTGACTAGCCTCCTAGCTCGTTTAAAATGGGTAAATTAATGTTTATTGAAAAATGGCGCGAGAACGATGAGTCCACTTTTGACAAAATCACACCGGAATATTCAAATCTGCGTTTGCACTGCGTTGACCCATAGAGAGCAGTTACCATGTCTAGGTATGAAACAGCTTCACAAACAGTCTTTTCTGTGTTACAAATATTCATATTATTATAGAATAATGGGGATAAAAGTGTATAGTTTGGATATAAAGGGCCCTAATATACACCCGGCGTGATGCAGCACCAGGCGCGATGCAAGTGTTTATTCTAGTTTCAGCCAGTTTTCATTTTCACGTCCTGCGCCACATCGTTTAAATAGCAAATGCATTTGCGCATCTGTTCTGGTCTGAGAACGAGGTGTGTTCGGGCGCATTGTTGGCGTGTTGCTATTTTGAGGCAACTGAAATAGACTGCGCCATTGACCAACAAAAACCTGGTCTAAAGTCAATGGTGCAATATTTTTTTGTTATTTAAAGAAAGCGTTAGTAATATGCACCTATATGTGGGTGCACAACAAGCGTACACTCTGCTTATTACACACACAGTGACGCGCAGCAGCGCACAAACATGCCAAATATTAAAAATAAAAGGATTACAAATGTAAAAGAATATAATTGTGTGCATAAAGATAAAAATGCTTTGGTGGAATCCGCCTTTTCCCGTAGATGGTCTGTTTGTGCGCTTTAACATCGGGAACAGGCGGATTCCACCAAAGCATTTTTATTTTTATGCACACAATAATATTTATATATCCGTTTCCTCGCTATAGAAGCTTTCAGTTTTTTCTGCTTGCAAATTCCGCCTTGTAAATAGCGAATCCACCATGGCACGAGCGCAACTGGGTTTTAAATGGAATGGGAGATGAGACTCTGATTGGTTTATTGCACGTTATGCCCAAAACACACCCATTACTCATTAAGAGACTAGGTACAACCCTTTTAGACCATGTGCCGGGTGAGCCGACCATTTTTCCAGTCGTTAAACTAGCAAAAGTGGATTCGGACACACCGTAAGTGCACCTGCTCCATACGCTTTAGCCATACCATGTGCTTAGATCGTTAAAATAGGGCCCATAAACACTATTTTAGCGATCAAAATAGAGTGAATCACCTTTTGAAAGTAACAATTATATCGTTATGCCACTAGGTGGCGACAAGAGACTGTTTAAAAATGTATCTTGCATTGAATCATTCACTCAAGAGATTCGTTCAAAAAAAAAAAAATGCAGATTCCAGTTATGTAACAATGAAGTACTTATAAGTAAGTTGTTGAATTAATTATTTTTAAATAATTCATTCAGATTCATTAAACATTTTAAATAGACTGCAGCAATTAACATTTTGTCAAAACCTCTAGTTTTGTTTAATAGAATTGTTTAGAATCATGATCTCTGTTTGAAACCAGAAGAATTGTGATTCTTCATTTATCCAGAATCGTGCAGGTCTAATAAATACGCTATAACATGTATTTCCATTGCAGGTTTGGTCTTAAATTTTATAAACGGTGGTATTAAAAAGGTCTTAAAAAGTCTTAAATTTAACTAGTTTATATCTCTAGACACCCTGTCAAATGTGCTGCGTAACACGAGAATAAACCTCATTGTTCTCTTCAGAAAATTTGGACAAAACCACTCAATTCATATGAATTAGTTTTACGATCTCTTTATGAACTTTTTGAACCGTCGAAGTATTAATTGCGTAGCTGTCAATGAAGAGACAGAAATCTCTCAGATTTCATCAGAAAGATCTTCATTTGTGTTCCGAAGATAAACGAAAGGTTTGGAACGACATGAAAGAATTTTCATTTGTGGGTGAACTAACCCTTTAAGCAGAAAGAGACACGAAACATGAAATTACTGTATGAAGGAATTGTACAGTTTAAAGTCAAAATTATTTCAACTCAGTATGGTGCTACTGACCAATCACGATAACACATTCCAAAGAGCAGTGCAATAACCACATTTATTAAAGGGTTAGTTCACACGAAAATGAAAATTATGTCATTAATTACTGACCCTCATGCCGTTTCACATCTGTAAGACCTTCGTTCATCTTCAGGACACAAATTAAGATCTTTTTGATGAAGTCTGAGAGGTTTCTGTCTCTCCATACATATCCAACACAACTACCACTTTCAAGGTCCAGAAAGGTAGTAAAGACATCATTAAAGTAATCCATGTGACTACAGTGGCTTAAACTCAATTTTATGAATGCGAGTGCATTGTTTGTGTAAAAAAAAATTAATTTACCACTTTATATACATAATTTATATATATAAAATTGTAAATTGTTTTTTTGTGTGTGTGTGTGTGTGTGTTTTTTTGCGCAAACTAAGCACTCGCGTCGCTTCATAAAAATTCGATCAAACCACTGAAACCACATGAAGTATTTTAATGATTTCTTTACTACTTTCCTGGACCTTGAAAGTGGTAGTTGGATCTCTATGGAAGGACAGAAACCTCTCAAACTTCATCAAAAATATCTTAATTTGTGTTCTGAAGATGAACAAAAGGTCTTTCAGATGTGGAACGACATGAGGGTGTGTAATTAATGACAGAAATTTCATTTTTGGGTGAACTAGCCCTTTAACAGAGTGTACACAATAAGCACTAGGAATTGTGACTTTAAGATCAAAATTGATTTTAATCAGAAATGGCTATTTTAACTTGTTTGGCATTTAATGAATCAATTCCGTGCTTTACAGCATCTGCACTTATCATTCACAAAATTGTCGGGATGTACAAAAACAAAAATTATAATAATAATAAGTTATTGGTATTGGCTGAAATTTCTGTACTTTTTTTTTTTTTTTTTACTGCAATAGATGCTGTCAAAGCCTTTACTACCCCCCAAACCACACAAATAATTAAAAAAGAAGGCTCAAACTGCTTGCTGGACTGCTTGGTGACAAACCCAGAAAGTACAGATTTCTCACTCAAGATGAAAAATGGATCAGCTGTCCCATCCAAGATGAATTATACTGCGGATCCCAAACATGGCATACTGATAGAAAATCTTCATCCTAGCTACGAGGGAGATTATGTTTGCACTGTGAAAATTAACGGAGTCCAAAAGATGTCTGATGTCTTCCAAATCACTGTCATGAAAAGTGAGTCTTATACACTGTTTTATATATATATATATATATATATATAAAAAGATTGTACCTTATTGTACCAATTCTGTACTACCCATCTTTTTTTTCTTTTTTTTTGCAGCACAACAGCCACCATTACTGTCACTTCCAGCTGATCAGTATGTGCGAATTGTTGGTGAACCGCTGCATATCCCTTGTCAGCTGATAAACCAAGGTCATTCGTATAACATCACCTGGAGCTCATCAGAAAAGGTGGAGTGATGTGTTCCAAGAATTCAGTCTAATTACAAGCATGAAATAAAGTATGAGATCATTGGCAAGGAACTGAATCAGTCAGGCAATCATGGTCTTGTATTTTTGGTATTGAAACCTCTTAACAACATGGCCTTCTTCTGGATTTCATTACACCGTGTCTTGGTCTAGATCTGACTCTCGGCTTGTGATCACAGACAAGACTGCCGTCTGTTTTGAAATTCTAGTAAAAAAGTAAGGGGTCTAGCTTTCTCTCTTCCATACGTTGCAAATAAAATGGTAAACTATGTTTTTTGCGCAAACAAAGCATTCATGTCACTTCATAAAATTGAGGTTAAACCACTGGAGTCACGTGAAAGATTTTAATGAAATTGAAAGTGGTAGTTGCGTAGGCTGTCAATGGAGAGACAAACCTCTCAGATTTAATAAAAAAGATCTTAATTTGTGTTCTGAAGATGAACAAAGGACCTACGGGTTTCGATCGACATGAGGGTGAGTAATTAATGACAGAATTTTCATTTTTGGGTGAACTAACCCTTTAAAGCCTTTATGTATAATGCATTATAAAGGTATTCATAATGTATACTATAATGCATTATATCTGTTCATCAATAATTGTAACTAAAGTAAAAATGCATTATAATATTTGCAGAGTCCTTGTTACATCTCAAATGGGTTGTTTGTCATATACTTTCTAAAGGTGTAACAATGAGTAAATAACTGCTATAATGTAATATAACTCTGGTTACAATTATTCATGATATATTGCATTATAAGGTACATTACAAGGCCTAAATGCATTAAAACACTTGAAAATTGCATTAAAACACTTGAAAAACATGCATGCTTTTTTAAGCATGTAAAGCATGCATTAAAAATTGTGATTATTCCTTAAATAAAGTTTTAATAATAATTTATTATTATTATTATTAGTGTTAGTATTAAACTAAGACGTAGCTAAATTCTACTGTCCAGTAGTAATAGCTATATTTCTATCACAATTTCTTTAAGTTATACCGAACTTTTATTTTGACGGGTTGCCGTGAAGAGTGAAGACCGTGAGTTTTTTTTTGTGTGTTTATGATATGGCGATAGTTTTTCGGAAAAATGCTCATGAAGTGACTCCCAGAGCGGCTCTGGAGATGAAGTTTATGTAGTCCTCATATAGTGAGGTGGCAGAGGCCGAAAACACAGCAGGTGTCACGCGTGCCTTAGTGTGTGTGTGGTAAATCAAACCATTCATTCATTCATTCACACAGAGACACGCAGAACATGCAGCATTTATATTTAAATAGTCTTTTTGCGGTTTAATATTCACAGATACTAGCTGCGATTTATGTGTACTGTCCTACTTCTTACTTATTCATCAAAAATTTGACAAATTCCGTGTTCCGTTTTTATGACTGAATTCCGTGATTCCATCCAATCATAGGGCCCTAAATATGTCAGGATCTTGACTGTGCTAGGGACTCCTAATCTGTAGGTCAAGATTACACCAGGGGGCCAAATCTTGCTCCTCTTTAATAATGTAACTGAATTAAGTAATCTATAATTTACACTATTATGACTTCTACAAATCTGTTAAATGTTTGTCTAACAGTTGGAGTCAAGACCAAACTCTTCAAGTTCCAGACCCCTTGAGGCCCAGATCTAGACCAAGACATAGCCCCAAGATCCAGAAGGATTACAAAATATTATACCAAAATATTTCTATGCTTTATATTTTTTTTTACCACATATCCAAAAGAAAATCACTGAAATGAATGGTTGATGCAATCTACAACACCAACAGAGACAAGTAGCAGTATAGTTATGCATGTTTTCAATCACAATTTATATTTAACTACTATGTACTTATAATCAAAAGAAAAATAGTAATTGTTAGGTACAATATACTTATTGTTTTCATTGCTGTATTGCATTGAGACAGGTTTCATGGTATGGGTAGGTTTAAGGGTGGGTTAAGGGAAAAGGGAAGGTCAGCAGTGTAATTATAGATGTAATTACAGAAATGAGAACAGTTATAATTGCATGCAGGTATTGATTAAATTTAAGGTCAATGTAAAAACATGTATGCACACAATAAGTGCATTTTATCTAATGATTAATTTAAATGTTTTTACATAGTGAAGACACTGAAAGGGTTTGTTCACTTCAGAATTAAAATTTTCTGATTATTTACTCACCCCCATGTCATCCAAGATGTCTTTCTTTCTTCAGTTGAAAAGAAATTACGTTTTTTGAGGAAAACATTCCAGGATTTTTCTCCATATAGTGGACTTCACTGGGGTTCAACGGGTTGAAGGTCCAAATGTCAGTTTCAGTGCAGCTTCAAAGACCTCTACACGATCCCAGACGAGGAATAAGAGTCTTATCTAGAGAAACCATCGCTCATTTTCTATAAAATAAAAAATATATACTTTTTAACCACAAATGCTCGTCTTGCACTGCTCTGCGATGCGCCACGCATTACATAATCACGTTGGAAAGGTCACATGTGATGTAAGAGGAAGTACCGCGGTAGGGCGACAAGCTCCATCTCAAAATGATTACGTAATGCGTGACGCATCACAGAGCAGTGCAAGATTTGTGGTTAAAAACTATATAATTTTTTTTTTTTTTTTTTTTTAGAAAATGACTGATCGTTTAGCTAGATAAGACCCTTATTCCTCGTCTGGGATCATGTAGAGGTCTTTGAAGCTGCACTGAAACTGACATTTGGACCTTCAACCCGTTGAACCCCAGTGAAGTCCACTATATGGAGAAAAATGCTGGAATGTTTTCCTCAAAAACCTTCATTTGTTTTTGACTGAAGAAAGAAAGACATAAACATCTTGGACGACATGGGGGTGAGTAAATTATCAGGAAATTTGAATTCTGAAGTGAACTAATCCTCTAAATATAAAGTGGGCCTGTTTTCAATTCAAAGCCAGGCTGTTCAGTTCCTCTAAATCCATTTCAGTTCCTTATTGTCAGCGAATATGATGCCAGATTGTTTTGAATGCTTACTGCACTGTGTTTGGTTAAAAAAATTATCATGATTTGTCCAACTTAGGTATTGAATCATGAAAAGTCACGCAATAAGTGTGATGGAGTGATGCAGTGCATCACTGCCCTTTTGATTATTCATCAAGTCAACATATCTGAAACAGGGAATTTAACCTGCACCAGTCACAATGAAGCTGGAAAAAGCAGTGTTACAGCAGTTCTTACAGTTGTAGGTAGGTTTCTTTATACCAGAGAGTGACACTCAAAAAAATGTATTAAAGATTTGTCTGTGAAATTGTGTTTAAGTCATGGTCTTGGTGTTTTCTTTCAGATAAGCCTTACATTAAATTTACTCCCATTCTGTCCTGTCCTGAACACAAGGTGAATAGAACGGATGTTGAGGTGATGCAAGGGGATACTGTTAAACTTTGTGTGGAAATTGATGCATATCCTGAAGTTGAATGGACATTTTGGAAAACTCCCAAATCGAATCACACCCACGAGGAAACCTTTCACCAAATAAATACAAGGTTAAAAAGACTTTTAGTTCATTTGTTTTTGTGCTTAGAATTATAAAGTTATCTGATAATGGGCCTCTTAAAATGCCTCTATTATGCTATTTAAAGGTGTCTAATTTTGTTTAGGAGGTCTCCTACAACAGGTTTACATACATCTGTAGCCCCTCCAGTTCGAACCGCCTGTGAGACTCAAACCCAGGCACAGCCGTTACTGGCCTACGTCCGTTACACTCACCCCCCTAAACCTGAAACCTATTCGGGTCACAGTACCAATGTAGTCCCTTCAGTTCGAACCAACCGCTCTCAGCGAGACTCGAACCCGTGCCTGTCTGCATGGGAGTCGGGCGCTTTAACAAGGAGACTAAAGACTGCAGTCTGTAGAGCACATCTTGAGATCAGTGTAGTGAGGTTTACACGCACAGCTCTTACCGGCCTACGTCCGTTACACTCACCCCCCTAAACCTCACTTCAATCCAAGTCACGGCACCAGTGTAGCCCCTCCAGTTTGAGCCGCCCGCTCTAAGCGGGACTCGAACCCAGGCCCATCCGCATGGGAAGCGGGTGCTCTTACAATGAGGCTAAAGGCCACAGTCTCTAGCGCACATCTTGAGATCAGTGTAGTGAGGTTTACACGCTCTTACTGGTCTATGTCTGTTACACTCACCCCCCTAAACCTCAAACCTATCTGGGTCACGGCACCAGTGTAGCCCCTCCAGTTCGAACCACCCGCTCTAAGCGGGACTTGAACCCGTGCCTGTCTGCATGGGAGTCGGGCGCTTTAACAAGGAGGCTAAAGACCGCAGTCTCTAACGCCAGTTGCTAGAGTGCTTCTTGAGATCAGGGGAGTGAGGTTTACACGCACAGCTCTTACCGGCCTACGTCCGTTACACTCACCCCCCTAAACCTCACTACCATCTGGGTCACGGCACCAATGTAGCCCCTCCAGTTCGAACTGCCCTCTCTAAGCAGGACTCAAAACCAAGCCCATCCACATGGGAGGCGGGTGCTCTAACAAGGAGACTAAAGACCACAGTCTCTAGCGGCAGTTGCTAGAGCGCCTCTTGAGATCAGCGTGTGTCGGAAACAAAAGGCCCATTACCATAACTGAATCTCAGGTATGGATACCTGTCAATCAACAGAGATTGTACACACTGTAAGGGCAGAAAAGATGGGATCGATTTTACCTTATCAATTCGAGCCCAAGTCCGAAACATTTGAAGTAGTCGTCGATCAACCAGAAACTCCATCGCAAGCATGACTTGAGCAGGACGTTTCTCAGTGGTAAGTGTTAACTTAGTTTGTGGTACATTATAAGATGTGATGGCAGTGTCATTGTATTTATAATTCATTGAGGTGAACTGTATCAGAATGTCAACCGAAGATGAAAACCTCAGCTGCCATGAAGTACGACAGGTAGTATATAGTGACTGCATTAGTTGGGCTTTTGATGGCTATTATATAGAGGATTGAGTGGAATGTTATGCAATGTTAGCAGACACCTAACATTATATGTAATATTGTATAGAACAATATCTTTCATGGACAACCCTTACGAAAATTAACCATGGTTTTATTTTAGTAAAACCATGTTTTTTATTACCATTTGTATAACCACACAAATACCATAGTTAAACTATGGTTTTTGAAGCAAAACCATGGTTAATTTGTGGTTACCATGGAATAACTACAATAACCATGGTTTTTTGGCTTTATTTGTAGTAAAACCATGGTTAATTTTTGCGAATCCTGCGTTGAACTCGCAGAGATTTACGAAACAGTCATCAATAAAATGACAGGAACACAATAAAAGGTTGGGATTATACTGCTGTGGTATAGTTGTAAAAATGAATTTTAACCACTGATTTTTCACATCCTCATCATTTGGAAGTGAAAACACAAATTTGCATCTTCTCAACATGATGGAAACCACACGAACCAGCTACAGTGTTTGAGGGTCAAAGCAGGCGTTGTTCGTGGGCAGCCAACAAAGACCATAGGCGGGCATTATGCAAATGTGTTACACATGGAGGTCATGGAAGTAAGACTGGAATTCATGATGACTCGTTTAGGCGGTTCAGAGTCTTTTGGGAGACAATAACTTTACACTTTCAACTTTACAACTTTGCCAACCATTTATATTCACTGATAGCTACATTATACATTGCATATTTGAAAAAGCATAATAGGGGCACTTTAAGGTTCACTGAGCTAAAAAATCTCCATATTTAAAACTTTATAAATTATAATAACTGGCTTCCTGCAGATGGCCGTACACTCTAAAAAAATGCTGAATTAAAAACAGCTGTATGAAAATGGACAAAAACAGGTTGTTTTAACCCAGCGGTTGGGTTAAATGTTTGCCCAACCTGCTGAATAGTTTTATTAAATTACTGTATTAATTGCTTATAATGAATCCAAAATATATTGGAAATTAACATTTATTAATAAGTTTATTGAATAAAAACCATAAACATTTATTAAATTGCTTATTGTGTCTGATTTTTAATTTCGGGTTATTTTAAGCCAGCCATATAGTAATTTCTAAACAATTGTTGAGTTAAATAAAACTGCCCAGCATGTTGGGAAAACATTTAACCCAATCGCAGGGTTAAAACAACCCAATCACTGGGTTTGTCCATTTTCAACCCAACTTGGGTTGTTTTTAACCAAGCATTTTTAGAGTGTACGCAAGTCTAGTTCCGGCAGAAGAGTGACCTCTGACCGTAGGATGACGTAGGATGTAGGAGTATCGTAAGCTTAGACGCCTCTCGCAGTTCAAACAAATAGGGCTGGACGACAAACTGAAGCTCCTCTTGTATCAAAATCCTCCGATATTTCTATTTAAAAATTCTCATTTCAGACTTCTAATTCATGACCTGTGTTTTGTTTTGCTCTATCCTCTATGCTTCTGCATTCGTCATTACGTCATGCGTTGGGTCAGAGGTCACTCTTCCACTGGAACTCAATGCGTACGACCGTCTGCCGGAAGCTAGTTAATATAGTTTATAAAGTTTTAAATATGGATATTTTTCTTACAAAAAGCCGTATGGATTACTTTTATGATGGATGGATGTACTTTTTTTGGGCTTCAAAATCTGGCCCCCCCTTCACTACCATTATAAAGCTAGGAAGAGCGAGAATATTATTTAATATACTGTAACTCTCAGTTGTGTTTATCTCAAAGATGGCTTGAAGGTGAGTAAATGATGGGATCATTTTCATTTTTGGGTGAACTATCCTTTTAAGTTACAATGACATTGGGATGATTCTGCCAAGGCTTAAGGTTTCATGAAATGAGACCCCAAAACATCAACCTGTTAAACAAGAACAAGCTCTGTTTTGTTAAGTGACACTGAAGATGTGTGTTTATATTTGACAGTAACAGCTATATGTCAACAATCCTGCTGAGAAAAGTTGGAGTGCAAGAAAATGGCCACTACATCTTCACAGCCAGAAGTGCCAGCGTCAATACCTCAATCATTTTTACCATTCATGTCTACCGTAAGTCCATTTGCTTAATAGAGAACCAAAGATCTCATAAATGAATGAAACCAAAGTTTGATCATGTTTTCTTTCCAAACATACAGAGAAGCCGAATATTGAAATTAAGTGGGAAAATGGAATTGCCACTTGTGTGGCGACTGGTTATCCTGTACCCAGCATTCAGTGGTTCCAGTGTGAAGATACCAGAACTATGTATGTCTGGTTTGTTATACAAGGTAGTATGTTTTCAAGAAATATGTGAGGATGCTCTAATTTTCTGATTTGAATATGATTGGGTGACAGGTGTAGATATAACAATACATCAGCTGTGGAATTAAAAGCCATCCAGTCCACTTTGGAGGATGACAGAGAGTATGAACCACTGCTGGTGAAGAGTGTGTTACCAGTGACTTATGCAAAGACTAATTCAACCTTTGAGTGTGTGGCTACAAACATTGCCGGAGAACATCGTGATATCTTCACCTATACAATTTCATGTAAGAAAAATGTCAATATCCCTGCAATTAAGCACCATTTTGTGCATTTGAAATAGAGTTGTCATCTTTAATGTAGATGTTCCTGGCAGTACATCAGGGTGGTCAACTTCAGTGTTGATCACTGTTGTTCTCTCTGGAGCCTTCGCTGTGATGACCTTATGGATGTTGATTCTCTTCTACAAGCACAGAGAGGTATCCTTTTCACTTCCGTTGTACTCACAAATGACGCAGAAGATCGTTTTTTTAACACCACCTTTTTGTTAAGGCACAGAAATATGAAATCCAATGGAAAATCATTGAGGTGAATGATGGGAACAATTACACATTCATTGACCCCACCCAACTTCCATACAACAAAAAACTGGAGTTTCCCCGAAATAAGCTGAAGCTTGGTACTGTAACCTTGCGCTCACTGTTTTACGTGATCATAGTTTTGTTGTCGTTAATCATAAGAAATAATAACTGCAACAAAGAAACCATTGCTTTTACTTCAGGACAAGTTCTAGGAGCTGGAGCTTTTGGGAAGGTGGTGCAAGCAACCGCTTACGGGCTCGTCAAGGACGAAACTGTTACACGAGTGGCAGTGAAAATGCTCAAGCGTAAGTTCAATATGACAAATTTGAGTAGATTTTTGCAGAATTAATATATTTGGAGTGAATATATGAATATCTCAGATATAGGATCTGTTCACTTTAGGTAGCAAAAGTTGGGTCATGGATTAGGATTTAATATATATACAAATACTACTCCAACCAACCATCCTACTTGTACAACTAAACAACAATGGAGAACTTAATATAAGTTAATATTCTTCAAAATGAGCTCTAAAGCGTCACCAGCTGGCTAAAAACGCTTTGGTGTTAACTGAATATTTGTTGTTAGGCATATGGCCTATTAGTCTCTTTTGCATTTATGCAATACTAGAGCCAAACCTGAGAATGATTCGGAAGATGAGTCTGAAAGATTCATTTGTAAATCCGAAGGAGAGTTTTCAGAAAGGTCTGAATTTACTCATATATTTACAAATGTTTCATCAATGAGGCCCACTGAATGGAAGAGAGACTTTCGGGACCATGCGCAAATGTCACATCCTTTTGAATTTCCCCGCAAAAACGGCCTTAGTCCCTCACATAAAAGTCAGCCTACAGGCTTTCATAGACAACCTAGGAAGTCAGGGAAGGTCTTGTTTTTTAAGTTTTGTTACAAGCTTTTCACACATTGGCAATAAAAAAGTTAAAAAATTCTTACATAAAGCCCCTTTAAAATCAACCAATGGGAGTGGGACTAAAAATCAGCCCTGGACATATATTTTAAACTGCCAGAGAATGAGGGTTAATCCAATAACCCAATACCTCAATCATCCAAGACCAGAGGTTTTTGTTTAGAACTTGATACAATAATCTCTCTATTTCTGTCCCAAACAGCTAGTGCCCGCTTTGAAGAAAAAGAAGCACTCATGTCTGAGCTGAAGATCTTAAATTATATTGGGCCACATGAAAACATTGTCAATCTGCTGGGTGCTTGTACTCAAGAAGGTACGTCAGAGACATATTCTCACATTAAAAAGCAATGAAATCAGGTGAAATCAGTAAGATTATCAATATAACAAAGAAAGCACTTCCTTTCATGTTAAAGGTGCAATGTGTACATTTTAGAAGGATCTATTGACAGGAATGCAATATAATATACATAACTATGTTTTCAGTGGTGTATAAAGACCTTACATAATTAACCGTTATGTTTTCATTACCTTAGAATGAGTCATTTCTATACATCTCGGGTCCCCTTACATTGTTTAGTCGCTATTTTACGCCGTCATGTTTCTACAGTAGCCCTAAATGGACAAACTGCTCCACGGAGCATGTTTGCTTGACTGTCTACTCTCTTCTGTCTCAGACGACAACATCTTTGTCCTGTGTTGGCCACCGTAGCTTCTCTATATTGCAATTCGCCACCTCACCACTAGATGCCGCTAAAATGTACACACTGCACCTTTAAAAAAAACATGAATTCATCAATTAGCAGACACTTTTATTTAAAGTGACTTAAAGGGAAACATGTGCTCCTTTTAGATATTTGATCCAAATGTAATTTGCAACTTCCAATATTAATAATAATAATAATTACTGTATAATAATAAATAAAAAAATCAGTGTTAGTTGATCTCTGAATTTGACTTTGATATAGGACCAATGCTGATGATCACAGAGTACTGCTGCCATGGTGACCTTCTCAACTTCTTGCGTCAACGAGCAGAAACATTTGCAAATACTTTTCTTGGTCTTCAGAGTTTCCCAGACGATTCAACCCTCTACAAGAATGTGACAGTTCAGAAGAGCCATTCTGCAAGGTATGTTCATGTCGGTGTCATATAATAAAGGAAGGCTTGTACAGCCACCTTTTTTTTTTATTAGATACTGTGATCATTGCTGTATTATTATGAATTCCAGCAGTATTAAAGCATTCTTCTTCCTACCCTGCTGGAAAAACATAAAAGTAGATGAAGGTGGTCAGGCACCTTTTGTTGCAAGGTTTACCAGGTCAAAACTGAGGTCCTTCAGCTTGTAAGGACTAATTAAACCAGCTGCCACCAGAAGCTGGTTTGAGATTGATGGTCCATGAGGAAATTATACCTACTTAAAACTTGAAGATATTTCTGTGACTAAATGTGCTGTGGTTGTAGTGTCTCTTCTATTGCCAGTCATGTACACCTTCTTCTTTTAGGATCACTTGTTATGGCTCAGAGAGCTACAGTGATGCACAATCAACACAGATGTCAAAAGACCTTTGTCAGGGTAAAGTAATAAACAGACCAAATTTCCTGTAATAAGAAAAAATTAGGCATCCTTACCCTTTTTGGACTTTTCCAACAGAATCTTGCCATGAAGGAGGAAAGGACACATGGTCATTGGATAATATTGATTTGCTGAAGTTCTCCTATCAAGTGGCACAGGGAATGGAATTCCTAGCCTCAAAAAATGTAATATTTCTTGGTTATATGTTACATATATATGTGTCAAAATTGTAGCAAATTAATCTCTCCTTTTTGTAGGCTACAACTTTTTATTCAGAGTATGTCTAACAATTGGATAGAGTAGGCCTAAGGGTGCCATAGACAGAATACCACATTGTTTTCATATAATGTAAATGAATAGGCACTGGGGCTGTTGAGCTTCAAAATAACAAATAAGCACCATATAAAATCAGGCCTGGGGGCAAAAAGGGGCATTGATATTAGGAAGTTTAATGCACTACTTATAATAGTACTTTTATTAAAGGGGACCTATTATGCCCCTTTTGAGTGTGTCCTTTAAATGCAAATGAGCTGTTGCTTCCGGCCCCCTTTCCAGATGAGGGCGGAGCTTCAAGAACTCATGCTCCGACCTACCGGCAACAACAAAACAGGACAATCTCACGCACCAAAAATGTCAGAAAGGGCATTCATGTGCAATTTTTAACTAGGAAACTCGTTTACGATTCTTCTGATAGTACGTGAGGGCAGCATCAGTTCTGGATATGAAGTCTGAACACGAAGCGTTGGTATTGACACATCTTTCAGAATCAACGTTTGTGAAAATCCAGCGTTGAACAGACCTTGTTTAAAATGATTGGCACAAACGTACAAGACTTTACCTACTTTCTTTGCTACATTTCCTTCAAAAATGAAATTTAACCTACGAGTGGCTACGTTTACATGCACCAATTTTCGTCAGTTCGAATGAATTGAATCCGATTGAATCCTGTTTACATGTACTCTAAACATTGTAATCTGATTCAAATATCCGTTTATGTGTTTTATATACATTACGATTAAAACTTTTGCAACGTCATATCATTGCCTCAACAGACGATGATCATGTATCAACGATAACCAGAGATATTGTCAAAAGCATCAAATCTTGGCAATATTAAGAGGATTTGGTATTTCCAATTAATGTAGGCCTGTTACATTCGTTTAGTCTATTATTATAACTATTAGGTTCGGCTTCTTTTATTATAAAATTAATATTATACGTGCTGTGAGAATAATAAAAGATTAGGCTATTAGCTATCTTTGAAAATGTTTTTTGAGGTATATTATACAATGAATTATAGGCCTATAATTAAAATTATTAAGAGTGTAAGCTATAATATTTCCTAACACCGCAGTCATCAATGAAAATTAAGCGCAGCTTTACTTCAGGCACCGATTTTAAAAAACCAACCTGTTTAACACAAAATATTATTCTCATTCGTTTCACTAGCCTATATGTACGGCCACAAGAGAAATAATGGAATAAATTGTATACCGTTATCAGCATATTATGTTGAAATTCGTGTCTGAGAGAATATGCTCCGTTAATGCAGCGTCAGACAGCTCCGTCACTTATTACTTTCAATTTCTGTAGAGAATACTGACCAAGCTTTTTTTACCGGCATAACTCTTGCACAAAGTTTGCACGTTGTTTCTTGTGTGATATCCATTGGCTCCCCTTCTTGTTTTAAAACGGAAAGATTTCCAATATTATGACGAAGGGATACAGCTACGCCACTGCCTGTTAGCGTACATCTTTACAACTAAAGGCGTGAACGTGAACTTGCGCATGCGTAATGCGTGCACTGCGCATGTGCCCCAGAGACTTCTGAATACGATTGAGAAAGTAGTCGGATTCAAGCATTTACATGGTCATTTTTTTGCTGTTGGATCGGATTAGAAAAGGAATAAACCACCCCTTCCTATCCGATCGAAATTTCGTTCGGATTGAGCTGAATCGGATCGATTAAGGTGATTACATGAACGTTTTTCAATCCGATTGAGCCGTCAATCCGATTACAAATGGATTATTTGGGTGCATGTAAACGTAGCCAATGACTCAGATGGCGGGAGTATGGAGACTCTTATGTTCATTGGTAAATCTCAAAACACAACACTTGTAATGCCTCTTTTGTGATGCTGCTACAGCGAGGATTGAAATGGCAGACTCAATGCTTCTCACTCTGGGCTATGTCTATTCTAAGAGGGAAGATCGTCACTGGTTATGGGCGGGGCTTCTCCCTACGATGGCATCATCGTAAGGGAAGAATCTGAATCAGCTCATTTGAAGAGACTGCTTCTGATTTATGGGAATTATAAAAAAAAAGTAGTGAGTGTATTTTTACCATTATAGGCTGGTTGTTTACACACATTGGTGATTAAACACCTTATAAAGGTACATTTTACATAATAGTCCCCCTTGCATAATAGTGCCCAGCCACAGTCAAATTTCACTTTTGTTATATAGAAAAGAGATGCCATGGTATTGTTAGAAAAAAGTGATTCATGGAACTAAGTAATACAATACAGAATTTTCATTGAAAATATTTTGGATACCAAACTGCACAGTAAGACTAATTATGTGTGAGATTATGTCAAGTTTTTTTGGTACACTGTCATTTTATAATGCTGTTTATGATTAGTGTATTCACAGAGATTTGGCTGCACGGAACGTTCTTGTGGCTGACGGCTACATTGTAAAGATCTGCGATTTTGGCCTTGCGCGAGACATCATGAATGACTTGAACTATGTGGTGAAGGGGAATGTAAGTTTTTTTTTTTTTTTTAATGAACAATTCAACATTTAGAATTACTGAATACACCACTAAATCTCTGCTGCACTAAAGGAAGCACTATGCTAAGTGTTATAAGAGAAATCACAAATCTCCAGTTTATAAATGTGCACAAAATGGCCAGGGTGCATTATCCTGCTGAAAGAGGACACCTTTGCCTTGTACATGTTCTGCAACAATCTTTATGTAGGTGGTACGTGTCAAAGTAACATTCATATGAATGCCAGGACCTAAGGTTTCCCAGCAGAACATTGTCCAGAGCATAACACTGCCTCCGCCGGCCTGCCTTCTTCCCATAGTGCATCCTGGTGCCATCTCTTCCCCATGTAAACGACACACACCCTACCATCCACCTGATCTAACAGAAAATGTGATTCATCTGACCAAGCAACCTTCTTCTGATGTGCCATGGTCCAGTTCTGACCGTCACGTACACATTGTAGGTGCTTTCGGTGACGGACAGGGACCATCATGGGCACACTGACTGAATAATACTAAATACATTTTATTGGAAGGGAATAAATGTATAAGTAAAAAGAATAGAAATTCATAAATCATTGAATAATTCACCATTGATTGTATGTGTTTTATCATTGCATTAGCAGTTGGTAAACATCTTTTCCCTTGTACCTCTCTCCGGCAAAAGTCATTTTAATAAAAAAAGATTTACATTCTGTTTTATTGGTTCTTCAGGCACGGCTGCCAGTAAAATGGATGTCACCTGAAAGCATTTTTGAATGTCTTTACACAGTACAGAGTGATGTATGGTCATATGGCGTCCTTTTGTGGGAGATCTTTTCCTTGGGTAAGTGAATTTACTTGCTCAAATCTATTAAAATGTTCATTTCATGAAGGCATTTTGTGGGTATTATGATGCTTTTGTTCTGTTTTTAGGTATGAGTCCTTACCCTAATGTTGTGATTGATGCACAATTCTATAAGATGATTAAAGACGGTTATCACATGCCACAGCCAGATTTTGCCCCTCATGAAATGTGAGTTTACAAGCATTTGAAAAGTTTTAAAAAAGAAACGATAAATAATAAGCAAATCTATATAAGTGACTTGACCTTTTGTAGGTACACGATGATGAAAATGTGCTGGAGCCTGGAACCAACTCTGCGCCCGACCTTTGCCAACATCAGAGAATTTATTGCAAACTTGCTGCCAAAGCAATCCAGCCAGGTGAGGTGTCGAAGCACGTTGTTAGAACAACAAACCTGCCTATCATGCAGGCGGTAATTAGCCGAAGGCAATCAATTGTTTTGCGTTCGGTGCAAAAGCACCATTTGATGGCAATTTGCTTCACTTAGTATAAAAAAGGGCCTTTATAACAAACATTTGTTAGCTGGGCTGGAATCCTTGTATAATGTCAAAATTAACTTACTAGCACACAGGGTGAGGCATTATACATGCATTTTTAGTAAAGACCACTTTATTAAAGGGAACCTATAATGCCCCTTTTACAATATGGTATATAAGTCTCTCTCTGGTGTCCCCAGAATGTGTCTGTGAAGCTTCAGCTCAAAATACCCCACAGATAATTTTTATAGCATGTTAAAATTGCCACTTTTTGGGTGTGAGCAAAAACACGCCTTTAAATGCAAATAAGCTGCTGCTCCCAGCCCCTTTCCAGAAGAGGGCGGAGCTTTAACAGCTCGCGCGTCGGTTGCTCGACAACAACAAAGCTGGAGAATCTCACGCAGCCAAAATGAGGCTTGTCAGTAACGGTGTTCAGCCTTACATTGTTCAAACCGGAGTCGACACTGATGGAGAGACTCAGGAAGAAGTTACAACTTTTAGACGTTTCTGAATGGTTAGTGGATAAATTTATGTAGTTGCTGTGGAGTTGATTCAACTCATCGACTAGCATGTGCCGTCATGTTAATCTTTTGTGCAAATTCAGCGTTGAATTGACCCTCGTTTGTGAAGCAGTCCGGCGTAAGATGACGGCATGACAACAACACTCGACTACAACAACTCTTCCTCTTCTCTAAAGCTCTTTGTTGTGTGTTCTCGGGGGCGGAGTTTATGTAAATCTTAGGATTAGTGATGTCACCAACCTGGGAAGAAGCTTGTTGTAGTCTCTACCAGCTGTTTGTTGTAGTCCTTAAATAGCGAATTCTGTAAAAGAAAATATCTCTCTTTGCATTGAACTTTCAGTGTCGTAACTTTGCAGATGTTGTTTATGCTCAAACAGCAACATTACACACTAACTAAAGTTAAAAATTTTTAATCATAATCAATCATCCCTTGAAATTGGTTGCATTGCATATCCCACTGAGTCTCTAAGGTTTGTGGCTGCAGCCATACAACAATAGCAATTCAAATGTAATATTTATGAAGTAATATTTTCTTCAGCAGAACTATGAACCCATGTATCCAGAGTTTCAGAGGCACCTGATGGCAAAAGCCCCAGTCGGCAGAGAGGAGACCCAGCCTTTAATGAGGAACAGTTTGACCTAACAAAACATGTTTCAGTTTTTCATGTCTGTATTTAGAACTAGAGCTAACAAGACAAGTTAAATTTCCATATATGTTTTGTTTTTACAGTGATAACATTGTAATCTCATGCTATATGATTTTCTGATTCTCTTATAGTAGATGATTTAGTATTTTACTAAGCAACTTTTTAAAACCATGGTAGCTAACACTTTATCAAACATCTTTCCCACTTCTGTTTGCAAATACGTTTATTCTTTCTTTGCGGCATTTGTTTTATTTTTGCTTTTTGTCACTGATTGTAATTGATATCTGTAAACTAGTAAAAAATAACTAAACTACAGCATCATTTCATTTGTCTTTCAAACTGCAAATACATGCTGTATCATTTGCTTTTAAGCATTTCAAAACAAATTCGAAGAAAAAAAAACGTGTATACCTTCACCTTGTTACTTTTTGTTATTTTATATTATGCATCACCTGTCTTCATTGGAATGGATGGCACTGAATATTATAGTATCACTTTTCTTTGATATTTAAGTTATTTTGTCTTGTTTTATACTATTTTTGTTTGTTATTTTGGGCCGTGGGACACCCTTAAGTTTATACACTCACTGGTCTTTCTTTTGTTACTCTAAGCTCTCAATTTTACATATTTTTTTCCAACAATAAAATGTTTATCGGAGATATTCTTTGTTTGTGAAGTTATTTGGACTGGGATGAACAGGCAAGGCACACAGGCAAAACACAATGGCAAACATTAGATGACACAGGAACGTTATCTTTTTTAAAAACACAAAACAGCGACCAAAAAAGAAGCCCAAATAAGCAACTAGAGGGTATGCATAGACGTCACTTTCCCGCCGGAACGCGCTCCCTCAGCTGGACTGAGTGGCAACAGAACCTGCTGCATGACTGGATTTAATAGGGGAAACTGCGAAAACGCGAGAAAAACAAACGATTACACTAAAGGTTGGGCTCGAAAGTGTTCCTTATGACATGTCAAAGAAACCTAATCCATGGATATTGACATGCAGCCAGGAATCGTATTTATATGTGCCTGATTTCGACGCCGGGGAAATACATAAAACAAATCTGCCTACGAACGCTTCATATAAATACAATATAGGTAGGTCTAAGTCGGAGCGATCACTTATATCAATGTTATATATATCGTCATATCATCCAGCCCTAAAACTTGTATAGTTTTTGTCAGTGTTTATTTAAAAGCACCCAATTATGCAGAATATAAGATGGTATATATTTAATTGATGAGTTGTCAACACAATTAACAATACAATATATAGGGTATGATTTGACAAAGCAAAGCTCTTTCCCGTTTTGGATGTGTTTTTGTGTGCATTCACGCTGAAAACCAACGCTGCCACTCAGTCTTTTGCCACTCAGTGGGCGTAACCGCAGTCTCTCTACATGGCTCTGCCGCAGTCATAACGGTCCGCAGTGACGTCACGTGCATACCCTCTATAGAACGTATGTAGCCCCGCCCCTTTTCAGCGCCGCGCTCGTTGTCTTTTGTCTTCCGGTTTGTTTTTCCACAGCTATCTTACATATTTATGAATGAATGGCTCGTTTTAAAAGGTTCCCGGTCTACTGACATTTGTTTAGACATCTGCTTTAAACGTTACAATGCTCACGATAACTTTCATTAACTCTACAACAAGTAAATCCACCTCACCAGCTAATTGTTCTTTGACAGCGCTGCCATAGAAATGTACAAAAACGGAAGTTCAAAGACAATATTACAAAGATGGTGGCGCGCTTGTTTCTCTGGCGCATAAGGTCTATAGACTCAACTCTGACCATAGCTTTACTGAGGAAAGAACTACAATCCCATGAAGCATTGCAAACAGCATATATAAATGTATATATATATATATATATATATATATATATATATATATATATATATATATATATTAGTTATTCATCGACTCAGTACGTCATTCGCAGTGCTTCATGTGAGTGGGCGGGGTTAAAGAGCTATTTTAGAGCTTGTGTTGCTTTTTTCGACTCTGATTGGTGTAATTTTTTTGCACAGCATCATGGATAATGTAGTTTTTCCACCAGAAATTCCTATGTTAAACACGATTGTTTTAAAAGTAATAATGCTGGCTCAAGGCTTCAGTAGGTCTGTCTTTAAAGGTTTATAAGTTATCGTTCAAAATCAATTTCCCTATGGAGAAACTGAATGGAGTTTTACGACTGTCTATGGGCGGAGCTGATTTGATCGACCTCTACGTAATGACGACAGAGTTATTTGAAAGTGGCGGGCAGGGTCTTTCTTTAGAGAAGCTAACGCTGTTCAAGATTTTTAATGGCAGAAACTGTGAAGGACGTCTGTCTTTACAAAAGATAACGTTCGCGTGTCCTGTGAGGGCGATTAAGTTTACGTTTTTTTCTCGTCTTATTTGAAACGGTTGTCAAGTTTGTGTAAACCGTTACTAAGCTTAACTCTTCGAGCCCGATAACAACAGACTACAGGGCGGAAGGTAATGACATGCGTTTTAAACATTCTGTTTGGTTGTATCATCTCCTTGTTTAGCTTGTGTTGTTTAGTGCAAATGTGTATATATATGTAGAAAGTGTATGTAAAGATGCACGATAATGACTTTAAGTGTAGTTCAGGACTTAGGCCTGTTGAATAAACCTTACTCTTACAAGTCATCTAATGTCTTTTTAAGACTGATCTTGAGTTTTAGCAGGAATTCTGCTTGTCTTTAAAAGGTCTTAAGTCACCCATCCACACATTAAGGTCTTAAACCAAAGCAGAAAGTCTTACTTTTGTAAAGTGATGACATTATATGTTAAATGCACTGCAAAAGTGTTTTTGTCTTGTTTTCCAATACAAGTACCTATAAACATACTTAAATCAAGATGCGTTTACTTGAGATGCAAAATGAAGATATGTAGTCTTGTTTTCTGAGAAATTGAACAAAATTAAGTGAGTTTACACTTAAAACCAAAACAAATATCTATCAGTTGGGCATGGGAACTGGTTTTCCCTTTAAGCTGATTTGTTTTCAGAGCCAATTTGCAGATATTTGTTCTTGTTTTAATCATAAACTTGTTCATTTTGGTCAGTTTCACAGAAAACAAGACTTATTTGTTTCTCTATGTATCTAGATTTAAGACATTTTAGACATTTAAGCTGGAAAACAAGATAACAATACTGCACAATAAGAGAGAATTTTTTGCAGTGTGATCAGAAAGTACAGTTACATCCATATTCTAGTAGTTCTAGTATTTATTTATTTTTTGTAAAACTGTTTTAAAATTTTTAAAATTGTTTTTTAGATGGGTAGGAGGTTGTATTTTGAAACTTAAGTGATGCTACTGACAAGCGTCAGCTGTTTTGTCTAAAGTTGTTCAAAATTGTTGTCAATTTTTCACAAAATATGCATTGTGAATTTGACAGCTTTGAGCTTGCTTAGTGCAGCAGACTTTCCCTGGTGTCTTTGGTTGATCAGACTAATTATACTTGGACAGTATTAATATAATGGCTGTTCCTAACCAGTCTGGTCTTGTCTTGCTCTCTGCACACTGGCTTTATGCAAGATCATTATGCGAGTTGGGTTGTGATTTGTGATTCAGCCTCATTTGCTGTTCCAGCATGACCAAGGAGGATGAGAAGGCCATTCCTGTGAGGGTTGCACTAAGATGTCGGCCTCTGGTTCCCAAAGAGATCAATGAAGGGTGCCAGTGCTGTCTTAATTTTGTACCAGGTGAACCTCAGGTGTGTATCATGAGAACTTGCCTATTTTATTTACACTCTTGCATCAAAAAGTCATGTCAAGAATCTCTCTCTCTCTCTCTTCCCATTTCAGGTCATTGTTGGCAATGACAAGTCGTTCACATACGATTACGTGTTTGACCCTACAACAGAGCAGGAAGAAGTTTTTAACACCGCTGTCTCCCCTTTGTTGTCCGGGCTTTTTAAAGGTTCGTAAAGCAGTCCAACTAGGATTTTGCAGGTCTCGGACCAAATTCAGTGGTGACTCTAGCACAGAAATAATTATAATCTTCTTTTTTCAAAAAACAGAATTGTGAGACCCAATAGCTTGCACACTGAGTCAGTACAGTGTATATTCAGTGATGTTGATTTAATGCTGTACATTTTAAATTTTCATGTTTTTTATGATTTAAGTTATATCATTATCTATAGAGAGTTACAGGCAGGTGAGCTAAACTCGAAAAGTTAAAGGGTTAGTTCACCCAAAAATGCAAATAATGTCATTCATTACTTATCCTAATGTCGTTCCACACCTGTAAGACCTTCGTTCATCTTCAGAACACAAATTAAGATATTTTTGATAAAATCCGATAGGTATATGTCTCGTCCATTGACAGTAATTTAACCACCACTTTCAAGGCCCAGAAAGGAAGTAAAGACATTGTTAAAATAGTCCATGTGATTTGAGTGGTTTAACCTTAATGTTGTAAAGCGACAAGAATACTCTTTGTGCACACAAAAACAAAACAAAACAAAAAAATATCAACTTTATTCAACAATCTCTTCTTTTCTGTCATTCTCTTACGCTGTTTAGGTTCAGCGCTTCCAGGTTCTATGTCAGAAAGCCGACTCCTTATTGGCCAAAACGTGATCAGCACGATGCATGCGTGCGACGCTTGTGAGGAGCCGGCCAATAATGAGTCAGCGTTCTGACACCGAAGAGAAGATATTGTTGAATAAAGTCATTATTTTTGTTTTTGTTTTCCCAGGTTACAATATTTTTTTTTTTTTTTTTTTTCTCATCACACTGTCAGCGAACGCATTGTGAGGTCCAAGCTTATGCCATCTGAGGCTAAGACCCAAGACGTGGTTAACATCAAAGAACTTCAGTGTAAATGAATGTTCATTGTTTGCAATCACAGGTTATCATGCCACCGTTCTGGCCTATGGACAGACCGGGTCGGGGAAGACGTTCTCTATGGGCGGCACATACACATCAGAGCAAGAGAACGAGCCTACGGTTGGAGTCATCCCGCGAGTGATACAACGAATCTATCAGGAAAAGTCTAAATGTGCAGACTGTGAATTTCTGCTCGCTGTATCTTACCTTGAGGTATAGCTTGCATACCATGTTGTCCATAATTAAATCCATAAATGAGAAGTCACTTTGTGTAATTCAAGGGTGTTGTTTTTATTTGACTTATTTAATTCTTAGATTTACAATGAAGAGATACTGGACCTGCTCTGCACGTCAAAGGACAAACCCGTCATCAGCATCAGAGAGGATCCTAAAGACGGAATCAAAGTGAGCTTTACAACCTATTATCATGTGGAACCACAAAGTATTTTTGTAGTATGAACATGAACATAAATTTACTTGCTCACCTTCATGTTGTTTAAAACCTTTGATTCTGTTCCCAGCTGGTATTAGATATTTTTTTTTGTTTCTGATCACAAGTGGTCAGCTGAGAGTCATCACAGTTTCCCCATGGTATTAATGTGTGTCTCAAATACAATTCCTGTGACCACTTTCATTGAGACATTATATTGAGGCGATATATGGGCCGACCACTAACCGTAACCCAAATTAGCTAGTGTGTTGATTTGCTTTACCACCCACAGTGGATTTTCACCTGTATTTGGTGGGTTAGTGGGTGTTAATTTCAAACCCTGATTGTGGGAGAGTGAGAAGTGGACCACAAACCCAGGCTTAACGCCCAGGCGCAACTGCACTGTGCATTGGAGCGCTGCCCACAAGGAAGTCTTATTTCTCATGTGCCCTGTATGACAATTAGTGTCTGTTTTTATTTTCATGGTGTAGATTGTAGGACTGACAGAAAAGGATGTGTTCACCGCTGAAGAGATGGTGAGTTGTCTTGAGTTGGGGAACTCCGCACGAACAGTGGGCTCAACAGCCATGAACGCAGCCTCATCTCGCTCGCATGCCATCTTTACCATATCACTGGAGCAGCGACGCAAAGGAGACAAGTATGTAAACTTAGCATATGCTGTTAATCTAAACAACTTGTAGAGGCTGTCAAATTTGAGAGTTGGCTGTATAATGTGTTTAAGGTTTTATAGAATTGGGGAAAATTGGCTAAGCTGTGCCTAATTTGTCACAAGATTATATATTTAAAATTGACACATGCAGCCTGTTTGAAAGATGCACAAGAGAAAAGTGATAAGCTTTTTTTTTTATTTTTAGTGCAATAAGGTGCTAATGGAAGTAAAGGTAAAATAAATGTTCAAAGAGAATTTATTCAGGTCTAAAAATATATTATGGTGAACTGCTAATGTATAAAACTGTAAAATGTTTGGCTATGATTGGGGGGGGGGAAATAAAAATAAATAAAATGAGTAATTTGTTTGTAAAGGAGTGATGTCATGGTCTCCAAACTGCACTTGGTGGATCTCGCTGGATCTGAAAGACAAAAAAAAACGAAAGCAGAGGGAGATCGGCTCAAAGAGGGTGAGTGCAATCAAAAATCCATTTTTATGTATATTAGTGCCAGTTTACTTAATTTTGAAGAAATAAAGTTCATAGTTCATGCCAGCACTCCACCACCTCATATATTTATAATTTTTTAAAGACATGAAACAGACCTATCTAGCAAAAATAGCTATATCGTGATTAGTGCTGTTAATCAATTTAAAAAAAAAACTACCTAATTGCACATTTATGTAATTAACTGTGATATTATATTTCACAGTTACTCTCCACATTAATGTAGGAGCAATTTAAACTCAGTATATTTTAAATATTTGTTTATCCAGTATCGCTGATAATAATTCTGCTACTGATATCTCTGACTTTTTTTTTTAAACATTACTTATTAAAGGGTTAGTTTACCCAAAAATGAAAATGTCATTATTTACTCACTTTACTTACACCCGTAAGACCTTCGTTCATCTTCGGAACACAAATCAAGATATTTTGATTAAATCCGATGCCTCAGTGAGGCCTGCATTGACAGCAATGGTACTTTCTCAGGATCCATAAACCATTGCTGTCTATGCAGGCCTGCACTGAGGCATCGGATTTAATCAAAATATCTTGATTTGTGGGTGAACTAACCCTTTAACATACAACACTGCAGTAAAAAGCTATCAATTTCAACATTTATTAGGCTTTTAATTTAAGTGAACTTAAAACAATCTTCACACAAACCCATTATGCTAAATGCCATCTTTGCCTGTGTCCTGTCTAACAGGTAGGAAATATACAGAAATTGAATAAAGTTATCAAACCCTCTACAGTCCTCACTGCATAAATTATATAATATAGATTAATCCTTATTAAAGCTACAATATTCTGTCATCTGTGTTCTTTGATTAACATTACTGACAGACGTCACAGCAACTGGTTTATTAGGCTGCTGTCACTTTAAGAGCCGACGCTGCCGAACATGACGCAGATCTGAACCACATCTCGTTTTCTCACAACTCTTTGTTCATGTAAGACGTTATTTAACTCATTTAAGTCTGCACTTATGAGGATACTGGAGAAAACGGGCATTTTGGCATAATTCTGTTATTGTTTGTTCAAGCGCAAAAGAGAACTCTATACTTTCTGTGCACGAGTCGTGTGTGTGACATTCACAGACAATGCGTTTCGTTGATGTAAAGAATATAACTCGCATTATTTTTCAATAATACAACAGCCCGTTGTCAATTATTCCTTAGTTATTTGCTGATGCGTATAGCAGCACTTGCCTTAGCTTCGGGATTAGCTGTTTCTGCATCTCTCCATCTCCTCTAACATAAAATAAGTATGTTGCCACCCATAGTTATAACCACAGGAACTACTAGTGCTTGGAAGATATCAGAGCTCGAGTTGAAACCACTTTCTCAATTCTCCTTCACTGGACAGCAAGCCAAATTCGCTCATGAAATGTTATAAAAATGCAGTGGTGTCACACATCTAAATTCGTCCTTGCATAAGTTATTTTTAATTTTATTTTTTGTGGCTGTCTGCCCCATTCATTTACATGATATTGACGTGTAAAAGTGTGGCCAGGATATTCTCCAAAATTCTACTTTTGTGTTTCACAAAAGAAAGTCATTGGTTTGGAATAACATGACTGAGCAAATGACCAAATTTTAGCTTTTGGCCTAACTATCTCTTAAACACATTCTCGATCTTGTTTCACAGGAATCAGCATTAACCGTGGACTGCTGTCTTTGGGGAATGTGATCAGCGCACTTGGTGATGAAAGCAAGAAGGGGACCTTTGTGCCATACAGGGACTCCAAACTGACACGCCTCTTACAGGGTAAAATTCATAGTCCATAAAGTCAGTTGTTCATCAAATCACTTTTTTACTACACCATATTACAGTGAGTGAGTGAACTTTAAGAAACTTTCTGAGAAATCATTCTGAGAATGAAATTCTGACTAACTAGCTACTTCTAGCTACAGCCTAGCAACTGGCCTGCGTACATGCTAAAATATGTTAACAATGCCTAACATTATAACATCTAGCAACATGCTAACAGTGCCTGGTAACATGTTAAATCCTATCTCTTATATTCATTGTCACCTTCAAATTTTTCAGCCTCTTAATCTTTCAGACAAGGTTTGTCTTTTAACCTTTTGTGTAAAAAGTGCTAAAGTGATGAAATGAAGGGTAAAATGGGAATGTTATTTTCTATACTGAAATTACAAACTTTCCCTTTCTATTTGTTTTTGTTTTTATTTTTTTAATTGATTTATTTTTTTGGCTAGTTGGTCATGAAATGCTTCTCAAACCTTTTCCCCAGACTCTCTCGGAGGTAACAGCCACACCTTGATGATCGCGTGTGTCAGTCCAGCAGACTCCAACATTGAGGAGACCATCAACACGTTGCGTTATGCTGACCGTGCCCGTAAAATCAAGAACAAGCCTGTTCTCAATGTTGACCCACGCGCACTAGAAATGAAGCGACTCAAGCAGCAGGTATTTTGTCTAGTGTGTGTTTTCAAAGGACAGCCGTTACATGACAAGTTACTTAATTTTATGTTGAATGCTGAGTGAATTATAGGGTGATGAATCTTTTTTTTTTTTTTTTTTTTTTAAACACAGGTGCAAGATCTTCAGGTGATGCTCCTACATGCCCGTGGTGGTGTTGCTTCTGTGCTGACTGGGTATGGCATATTGTGGCATATTTGATTGGCCATTGTGTTCAATAATCACAGACATCTGTTGAGCGATTTTTCAACAATGTAAATATCTCAGTTGAGCTTTATTTGATTCTTTGCTGAATCAATCGCATTTCAGCGCAGGCTTTGCAAACAGCCTTTTATAATATGAACTCGACAGTAATGCGACAACATGTGAGTAACTGTGTTCATTTTAATGCCTGATCTGATATGTAATGATTCATGTACAGTCAGATGTTCTTTGTCTGTGTGTCAGTAAATCAAACCAGTGACTAAAAGGTCAATTTCACGTTGTTTCTCTTGGTAGGATGAAAATAATCTTATTTAAATGGTGACAATTGGAGCTGTCAATCAAACGGCGTGAGTTTATCCGTGGACTCGTGCCAAAACTCCTGTTTTATTCAACAAATCTCTTAACTAACAGTGCAAACGCAATGTAACTTTGATGAAAGCATTCGTTAGTGTGCAGAAATTGTTGCAATGATGAGATCACTGCTTTAATGCGCTCAACTGATATCGGCTACAACTTTCATCACTGCAACCTTTCATGCCACGATTTAAATATAATGCCATAGATTTAAATGTAATGCTATAATCAACACTTTTCGTGATTGATTAGTTAACCTTGAAAGCTGTAATAGTAAAAATGTGCTAAAAGTTTGAGACCATAATACATAGCCATTTCATATGCAAAGATATAAATGCCAATCACAGTAGTGGGCGTTTACACTGAAGTCTCACAGCAAACATGCCCCTTAAAACAGTGTTCAAAATAAGAGGGCTAAAATCAGGGTAGGAAAAATGCCTTTTATTTCTAAATTATGACAATTTTGTTATGTAAAAAGCATACTAACATAAGTGCACCCCAGGAAACATTATAAAACAATGCAGTTCATGACCCCTTTAAATGTAAAAACTCCTTGTGAGCTCTGTTCTTGAGTGTTGATTATTATATCTACATCTAAAGATGTGTTTGATTTGTAGGTCTGAGCCAGCAGAGAATGTGTCAAAGATCCTGGAGCAGAATCGCTGTCTGCAAGATGAGAACAGCAAACTGAGTCGAGAGCTGAGTGAGGCTGTTGGACAGACTGCTCTCATGTTTGAAAGAATCATCATGGTGAAACTTGTTTTTGTGGTCTATAGCTGTCTAGTTCAGATAATGAATATTTCAAATTTTGTGCATTAATTTAATTATGTTTTTTCTTTTAGACCGAGCAGACAAATGAGAAACTGCAAGGCAAGCTAGAGGAGTTGAGGCAGCACTCCGCGTAAGTATCAATGTCTTGCCAGTCTGTGAACCAATGAGGTTCAGGAATTTTAGTAATTTGAATAAAATCTCAATGAAAAGATTTGTCTTTAATTCCAGGTGTAAGCTGGATCTAAAGAAAGTGGTTGAGACTCTGGAAGACCAGGAACTGAAGGAGAATATGGAGGTGATCCAGAACCTTCAACAGCTCATCCTAGACCTGCAGGTAAAGACCTGAGACTGACTATTGTGGTGGAAACTTTTAGTGGAGAATGTACTGTTCTTTAAAAGAGTGGAAATGGGGTTTTCAGTTGAAATGAGATCCCCAGAACTGGCTGCCTTGAACGGCTACAACAATGCGTTGACGTCAAAAACTCTTAAAAGGGATAGTTCACCCAAAAATGAAAATTATCCCATGATTTATTCCTCCTCAAACCATCCTAGGTGTTTGTCTCTCTTCTTTCAGACGAACACAGAGATATTAAAAAATATCCTGCCTCTACCAAGTTTTATAATGGTTGTGAATGGGGGGCCTGCTTTGAAGCCCAAAAAATAATGCATCCATCCATCATAAATGTAATCCATAAGGGGTTAATAAAGGCCTTCTGAAGTGAAGCGATAGGTTTTTGTAAGAAAAATATCCATATTTAAAACTTTATTAAGTATAATAACTAGCTTCCGGCAGACAGCCGTATGCATCGATTTTCTGCGGAAGAGTAACCCCTGACCCGACGCGTGACGAACGCAGAAGCGCAGAGGATACAGCAAAACAAAACGCCTGTCACGAATTAGAAGTCTAAAACGAGACATTTTAAAGAGATGTCAGAGGATTTCAATACAAGAGAAGAGGAGCTTGTTTGTTGCCCAGCCAGCGAGAGGCATCTTAAGCTACTCCTACATTCTGCGTCATACATCTTTTCAGGGCTTACTCATTTGGCGCAAGTCGACTTGCGCAGTATGCGTACGGTTATCTAGCAGAAGCTAGTTATTTTAATTTATAAAGTTTTAAATATGGATATTTTTCCAGTTCACAGAGAGCGAGACGGCAGAAAGCACATCCTGTTTGTCTTCTTTATTTTACAAAGGCACAATGTCTTTTTGTTGTGAGTTTACACAAATAAAAGTAGACTTTACAGTTTCGAATGATGTATTACTGTTTTGTAGCGGTTTCCGCTGTTTTGCAAATGATCGCACCGGCTCCTCCATGTTTTGCAGTAAGAGTGCTATAATTCAGCTTCCACACTCCGCACAAACACTTGGATATGCACCTAATAGTGCACATTTATCTAGGTTAACGTTAGAGTGAGCGGCCAATGTAAAGTTGATACTACTTTATTCAACACATCTTTCCTGCCCGACGTACTGTAATTATCGCTGTTAACGATCTGTCCCTCACATGTCAAGTCACCTTTATTTATATAGCGCTTTTTACAATGCAAATTGTGTCAAAGCAGCTTTACGGTGATAACTGGCAAATAAATTTGGCTGCACAGCAGCTCTAGTAAAAAAATGGTGTCATTATCCATCTTAAGTAAATTCAGTATTGATTTATTTCTTTGTAAAAAATCAATTAATTTAGTTAATTCATCTATACATCACCTCTGGAGAAAATGGTGTCATCATTCAGCTCAGTTCAGTTCGCATACAATGGTGTCAATGCAGGCAGATCAAAAACATTGTTGAATATCAAGTGTATGCAGGATAATTTCTACCTCATCATGGGGTCCTGAAAAATCTTTGGGAGCGCTATCCGTCCCTTCCAACCAACAGAGAATTGAGAGAGGAAAGGATAGGGGTAAGGGGTAAAAAATGGGATTGGGCCTTAGTATGCTGTGTGTCACAGGGGCGCTAACTTAATGTTTAAAGAGTATTTAAACATTTCTAAGACAGACTCCAAAGATTTTACCTGTCGAACACCTGAATGTGTTATGATTGTTGGAAGGATGTTTACAGTGATTTGAAATTGTGCAATGACCTGGACCAACAGAGCGAGAGTGTGGGGATTGCTGCCACCATTGATGCCATGACTTCAGGCAGTACTTCATCTCTGGAGGCACACACTGACTGTTCCACTCCTGGTGGTTCTGATACCGGCCCAACAGTGGTATGTATTTTTAAGTTGGTGGTTTGTAACTGTAGGACTCACCACTCTGCACATTTTGGCTGTGTTCAGACTGCAGGCAAATTTTCTCAAATCCGATCTTTTCGGGAAGACTGTCCTCACTATTAATTGCAAGCTATCAAAAAGATTTGTGCCCAGACATTACCAAAGCAACCCATGCAGATAGGTTGTTTATGACGTAGGTGTATCCATGTATGTGATGAGGCTTTTAAAACGGATGTGGAAATAAAAGAGAAAGGTGTCTCCCGCTGTCCAAATTGGCACCGTTGATCTTTACACATACCATTTGATAACCATATGATTTCTATCACCAGTTTTGAGTTTTTCACATTTAAGAGTGATTGAAAAGACCGGTTGAAATCCGATTTGGGTGTGCAGACTGAGACTATAAAAATCTGATCTGGAATCACAATTTAAACCAAATGTGGTTTGAAACAGATTTGAAAAATGCAGATTTCATGTGGGGTTTTTTTTTTTTTTTTTTGCTGTTCAGACTTTAAAAACCCATCTGGATATGCAAAAAATTTTTTGCTGGCAAACTGAACATGGCCTTTGTATGTCTTCCTTATTTAACACGACTGATTCAGATAATCAGCTCGTTAGGAAAGAGCTCCATGAGCTGAACTAGTGCTGTGTCTGAAACTGCTCTCTGTCCACTGTATAGTGCACTAAATTGGGTGTTGGCCATTTTGCTGTGGTGTCTGAATTCTGAGCGAACAACTTAAATCCCTATATTCGTTAACTGGTTTATACCCACAGTACACTCTGCCAAGAGTACAACGGCTGTACGCTCAACCAAAGCACTATTTCCCAAAATCCAATGTAGAGAGGACTGGGAGTTTGTTTCTTATTTCTGCTTTAACATTTATTTCATGTTCAAGTCTTTACCTTTTTTTTTATTAACCATTACTTGATTAAAACATTAAAATGTAGAGAGATAATATTATATGGATGAATTTTAAAATAAAATGAAGCGATAGAAAGAAGGTAAAATTGTTTTTTATTATTATTAAAGTATTTTTAGGTGTTAACTCAATGTCTTTTACTGACAGCTGTGTTTACTAGTTTGTTTTTAACTCAACACTAAGGAAGAGGTGATATTTTTAGGGGATGATTTAAAATTCGAATTCACTCGCTTCCTTTTGTTCACTCCTTGCTAATATAGTGAGTGCACTCAAATGCCATACACTATATAGGTGTTAGTAAATGAGTGAACGAGAGCGGCATGTTTTGTGACATCCACTGTGCGTCTACTCTAGTTTGTTTTTTGCTCAAATGTTCCAATTTCAGGACGTCAGTGCTGATCCCCAAGCCAAAAACTCTCCTGAAGCCTACACAGCCCAGCATGCACTACGGCAGGCTCAGATGTCAAAAGAGCTGATTGAGCTCAATAAAGTTTTGGCACTGAAAGAGGCTTTTGTCAAGAAAATGTGTCAGAATGATAGTCATTTGGAGCCCATGCAAACAGAATATCAGGTAAGCCTAGAAACCAAATCATAAAAATGATATCGGTGGACACCATGAAAGTCGTGTTAATGTTTGTTTCACCTCTCCAGGAGAATGTTCATAGCCTGCAGACTGCAGTTGGCTCTCTGCAGAAAGAGAAGGAAGAGCTCCTCCATGCTCTGCAGTCTGCGAAGAAGGACACCAATCAGGCCAAGTAACTCAATATCTGTGCCAGCTTCTCTCCAAACTTAAACTGCCAGTTCTAATGCTGCAACACACTGACACTTCGATGGTTTATTTTCATGTCTTGTTTCACTCTAGACTGAGTGAGCAACGCAGAAAAAGACTGCAGGAGCTGGAAGGACAAATCGCAGAGTTAAAAAAGAAACTGCAAGATCAGTCTAAGCTGCTTAAACTCAAAGAGTCAAGTGTGCGCAATGTAACAAAACTCAACCAGGAGATTCAGGTTTGTGTTTTTCAAAAAGGTTTCTCTTTAGTCCATTTGCTGAAGGTCATTATGTCCTGTAATTGTAACGGATGAGTTGTAGTCACATGGTATGCTGGTCGGTCTGTGCAGGCTATGAAATCCCAGCGGGTGCAGTTAATGAGACAAATGAAGGAAGACTCTGAGAAATTTCGGCTGTGGAAACAAAAGAAAGATAAAGAAGTACTGCAGCTAAAGGAGAAAGTGAGTGTCAATCTTGCATTTTTACTCTGGTCTTGTTTCAATCACAGATGATGTAATTTGACCTTTTTGGTGTCTATGACCATTCCAATTTTTCAGATGTATATATTAATAAGGTTTTGTTGGAAATTAGATGTTTGTTTAATGTACACATTTCAGGATCGTAAACGGCAATATGAGATGCTAAAGCTGGAGAGAGACTTCCAGAAACAGGCCAGTGTTCTCCGTCGCAAGACCGAGGAGGTGGGCTGTTTCTCCAAAAGCTGTACAACAGTTCTGAACTAATTTTCACTTGCTGTTTTGTTGCTGTCTAACATCTCCCTGCTCAGATGATGGGACAGTGTTCCCCTATACAGTAGGTAAAATTTTTTTTATTTTTTTATTATATATCCTCAGGCTGCTGCTGCTAACAAACGTCTAAAAGATGCACTTCAGAAGAGAAGTGAAGTTGCGGAGAAGCGCAAAGACGTTCAGAACCGCGGAGCAGAGGGTGTCGCCAACAGAGTCAAGGTACAAAAAAAATGCGTTCGGTTTGACATCCAGCTTATTTGTCACTTATTTTTGGATCTTGGCTAATTGATTGAAATAGTTTTATTTCTAAATGGTCTACCAGCTAAGGATGCGTGATGTATTGATGCCGTATTGGTTGATATTACAGAATGTTTTTAAATGTAGTTTTTTTTTTTTTTTTCTTTTCTTTTTTAAACAACACTTAAGGATCAGGATTTTTGCAGCCGATATGACTACTGATTTCTTGTCATCATGATCGGCCAATACCTATCCTGATCATTCACAGCTGATACTTATTGTTTTTTAAAGAGGAATGTCTGAAAAATAAATAATATTGAAACTAGAAATGTATCTTTTCCCTCTATCAAAAGAACTGCATAAATCATAACTCTGAAACGATAATGCTAACCGTTGGGAATTTTTATAGTGGTTTATCGTCAAACCAAATTTGCAACTTGTTGTAATTGTTGTCAATTTGCTTGGTTAAGAACTGGTTGCTGAACGAGGTAGAAGTGCTTGTGAGCACAGAGGAGGCCCGCCGGCATCTACAGGACCTGCTGGAGGACAGAAAGATGTTGGCAGAAGAGATTGCTCAGCTTCGCCAGCAGATGGAGGCAGGAGAGAGACCTGTAGCCAAAGTCCGGGTGAGATTGGCACACACAATGTTCAGCATGGAATACTGACATGCATACTACATTTGTGTCAGGGCTTTGTAACAACGCTTCCAAGGCAGACCCATAAAACAAAGCCCATAATAATTTTGTTAATCTTAAGAACAAAAATGAAGTTATGGGTCATATGAATTGAGTGGTTTAATCCAAGTCTTCTGAAAAGAAAATGCTTTATGATGAACCTCTGTGTCAGTGGCAGTTTGATGCATTTGAATTGTAATCCCCCCCCCCCCCCCCCCTCCCTCAGCGTCGTACACTGACCATTTCAGAGTTGGAAGGCCAAGGTGAGCTGGAAGCCTCCATCAGCAAGCAAGTGGAGAGTCTGGAGACCGAGATGGGGCTCAGGTCAGACATTCTAAAATTGAACCACTGTGAAAGAATCACATTAGTTTTTAACTGTGTCTGCATGGAGTGATGACAGTGAATGCAAATGGGGTTGTCGAGCCTTGAAGTACCCTAAAAGTGGTCCATACTTCAAGTTTTAGTCTCTTCCTCTTATAAGCTAGTGCAGGGTTTTAACTCTAGCCCTCCAGATCCACTTTCCTGCAGAGTAAAGCAGCTCTAAAAAAGACAATGGTGTCATTATTCAGGTGAAGTCAGTTTAGTGTTGATTCATTTCTGTTCAGTAACTCTGTAAAGTTCATTAATTATGAAATGAGTTTAATGCAGCTCTGCAGAAAGCAGTGATGTCATCATTCAGTTCTAATCCAATAGTGTCAGTGCAGTCAAATCTATAATATTAAGTGTTCCCAACTCAGAAAGTTAAAGGTGATCTTGGCAAGGAACCCAAACTCCATTTGGTGAGAGAATTGAAAAGAGAAAAAAAGGCTCATTCGAGGGGTCCGTTCTCCTCTGACCAAATGAACAAACATGCTGTGATTTATGATTCCAGAATGAAAGAACAACTCCGATTGTGGATTGATATCGTTCAGAATATTTCATCTAGCTCCTTCTGTCAGGGTGGTAAAAGAGGAGGAATCAGTTGCAGGAGTAACAGTGATTTATTGGATATTAAGGGCACACAAATCAGGAACACAATGAGGAATGGTGAGGCCACAGTCAGAAGGGGGATCAGGAAGGGTTCCAGCCAGGTGCGAGGGAGTGCTACGTCAGTCCAACAGGATACGTAACAGGAACCAAACCCAGAGTGAATGGCAGAGCAGATCCAAACCGCAACAGAAGGAGAAATGAGTACAATCTAAGGACAACGATTTAGGCAAGCTCATAGATGAACACCCGGGAACGTAGAGTGGCAATGGCGGGGGGGGGAGTGAACCTGGAGAGTAGCGGTAGGGACCTGGCGGTGGAAGCTGGAATGCTTTGGGGATGGTGGGCAGGGAAGATCCAGAAACGGAACAGGAAGGATGGGGTCTGGCAGCCAAAGCAGGCCGGGGAGCAAAAAGCAAAGGGGAAGGGAAAAAATTAAACTAAACTAACCAGACGGGAGCTCAAAAACAAGGCTAGAAAAACAGGAAAAAATGAAAATAAAGCAATGACTAAATCTCAAAAACTTCAGATAATTGGCAGGAAAACAAAATAAGGCTAAAACTACAGCAAGAACAAGATCACAGTTAAAGGGATAGTTCACCCAAAAATGAAGTTATTCATCCAAATACCTTCCTTTGTGTTCAGCAGAACAAAGACATTTATACAGGTTTGGAATGTTTGAAAATTCTTATATTAAGTACTCACCCTCATGCCATCCCAAACAGATAAGACCTTTGTTCATCTTCGGAACACAAATTAAGATGTTTTTGATGAAATCCCTACACATTGGCAGCAACGTCATTTGCACCTTTTGAGGTCCAGAAGGGTAGTAAAAACATTGTTAAAATGTCAACGTGACTACAGTGGTTCAACCTTAATGCTATGAAGCGACGAGAATACTTTTTGTGCGCCAAAACAAAAATACTTAAGTTAACAATCTGAACTGTTGTCAGACGCAGTTGACGTAGTTTACGCACTGCAGGCTTCCGTGTTTACGTCCGAACGCCGGCTCAGTATTGGTCAAAACTGTACATGTGAGCAGTGCGACGCGTGCATGTTATTGGCCAGCTCCTGCATCACGAGTCTGCGTTCGGACATAGAACCTGTAAGCGCTGCAACGTAAATAGAATATGAGAATGACAGGGGAGATGATGAGATGTTGAATAAAGTTTTTACTTTTTCTTTTTGTGTGGGGGGGGGGGGGGGGGGGGGGGGGGGGGAATAGTTTTCGTCACTCTGTCTCATCTGCGGCATAATAAAAGCTCCGCTGCTCTCGTGCCGTGTGTCATGCTTGTCTCATTAGCAACCACACCCTGCTTCATACTACAGTAATGTTAATAAATCTTTAAAACATTAACTCATCCATAAATACGATTTCTGCCCAAGTTCCGTTGGATTCTTTTCCACTGGCTGTAGACATGGAGACAACACCCCCTCATGATTTCACGAAATCAGGGCATCATCAAGCTACGCCTTTGTTTTGAATAAGTGACCTCTAGAGGTGAAAATTAGATATCGTGCCTTTTAAATGTTTCCATTTGTTTGTTACATGAATTTTGTTGGTTTCAGTATATTAAAAGTAGAAAAAGATCTGACATGATTTTACTTGATGATTTCTTTTTTTACATCTCAGAAAGCTGCAGTTTTAACAGGCGTGTGTAGACTTTATATCCACTGTGTGTATATGTATATCTTTCTCTGAACTCTTTCAGGAGTGCTCAGATAGCTGACCTGCAGCAGAAGGTTCTGGATGCAGATAATGAGGGGCGAATGAAACAGCGCTGGGATTCTATCACAACCATCGTAGAGGCCAAGAGCGCCCTGAAGGTCCTCATGGCTGAGGTGAAGGCAAAAACGTTATCAGATTTTTTTTGGGGTTTTTTTGTGGTCCAAGCACCAAAGCTGCTGGAACCCCGATTGTTTTGTACTAGGGTTGTGAATCTTTAGGTTGACAGTGAATCAGTTTGATTCACGATTCATAGGATTTTTATTTGATTCAAGAATGATTTTTTGCAAATTTAGAATATGATTTGATGAGATCATATTCTAAATGAGATTCACAATGAGATTCACAATGAGATTCGATGCAATTCAATTAACGATTCGATTCGGCATTTAAGTGCATTCATAAGATTATTTAAAGGATTCCCTTAATGTCTTAAACCAGGCTCAGGCTACAGGAGTCTTTGGCTGATTTATCCCCAATCAAGCCCTCTCGACAAATCAGAAAACCTTGGTCTGTTACGATATTCAGCCCAGATTATCTGGTAATGTGAGGCATCTTCAGATCAAATCTTAAATCAATAAAACATTATATTGCAGTGTTTCCCACAGGATTTTGTGAAACTATGGGGGATGGTTTTTAGGCCCTCTAGAGTGGTCTGGGGGCATGCTCCCCCTTTAGAAAATTGTATATCTTAAAGGTATCAATCAAAAATTCACATATTTTATGTATCAAATATGATACAACAGGCTTTTGAAGAACATTTATTTGTTTCTCTTACATTTATTGAAATCAACTGAATACCAGCGCAATACCAACAAGTTCAAACCTAATAGAAATGAAAATTATCCCATAATTACTCGCCCTCAAGCCATCTTGGGTGTATATGACTTTCTTTTCTCAAACGAACACAGTTATATTAAAAATATTCTGGCTCTTCCAAGCTTTATAATAGGAGTGAATGGTAACTGAAATTTTGAAGCCCAAAAGTGCATCCATCCATCATAAAAGTAATCCATATGACTCCAGGGGGTTAATAAAGGCCTTCTGAAGAGAAGCAGTGCTTTTTTTTTTTTTTTTTTTTTTTTTGTAGATAATTTCTTGGAAACACTGTGAAAATAATCGATTACTAAATCAACTGAATAATTGTTATAAAACTGTCGTTTGTTTTCTTTTTTGTTCAGTTTATAATAATTAATTGTTTGACTCCTTTCCATGCACCTGTTTCAGGTTGTAGTTTCCAAGACCACCAATGCGAAGCTGGAGAGCGAGCTAAAGCAGGAAAGAGCCAACCTGCTGGACATGCAGAAGATTTTGTGTGATGAACGCAAGCTCATGTCTGCCATGGACATGGAGCACCAGAGTCACCTGGTGGAAATGGAGCAGAGACACCAGGAAAAGGTCTGCTTTCATAGAAGCTCCTCATAGATGTTTAGCTGCTATTTTCATAGTAATACCGTGCTATTGTCAATATTGCACACCCCTAATGTATAGTATTAATTTTTATTTCTTCAGGTTTTAAAGCCTTAAATTTGACTTTAAAAAATGTGCAGCAGTCCTGCCTTCTAAATTCATATACAGTGTTGCTGATATATTGGCCTTTCACTCATTTCTTGTGTCTGGTATGTTGTCCAGGTGTTGTATTTCCTCGGTCAGCTCCAGAGTAAGCCTGTGGCACAGGAGAAGCAGGAGGAGGAAGTGTCCAAACGGGAGCAGGAACTGATGCAGCGTCTACAGTTTCAGGTGTGAATCTCTTCATACATCACATGTATTGTCTTGTAGCGATCAACCAATATTGATTTTTGATGATTACATGTCTCAATTTTGGTAGAAGTTTCATTGTGGAATATGTAAAAGACAATGAGGAGGTGTGCAGTCAAATGTGTGCAATAAGACATAATTACCTATTAGACACGATATCCATTCAGCAAATAAAATGGTGAACATTTAAAAAAAATATTAATGTATGGGCTGCTTTCTGTCACAGGAAGAGGAAATTGAAAAACTTCGAGAACTTAATGATCAGAACCAAAAACTCAAAGATGAAAATGAACAATACAAGCAGGTATAAGCCTTTTCACTCACAAATTTAATCATACTATAATTTAGCAAAGTGGGAACTGAATTTCACAATTGAGTTTTCCATATAAGTTGTGTTTGTAAACTTCTGAACCCTGAAAATTTGTCTTGGGGGAGGATCTCCACAGAAATTACATCTGGCCCAGCTGACCAGTGCAAAGAAGGTCCTTTCATCTGTGAATGAGTCACCTGATACATCTTTTGAATATGTTCCACCTAAGGTAAACCTGATTGCTTTAGGGTTTGTTGACTGCATCTTGTATTTTTTGAGAGGGGGGGAAAAAAGGAGGTGTATTTTGACTTTTTTTTTTTTTTTTTTTTTTTTTTTTCCTTCCCCACTACATCAAGCCTAAAGCCAAAAGCTTCTCCACTGCTCGGGCACGTCTGCAAGAGCCCATAGATCTTGATGAACTCATCTCTCCATCAGAGTCTGAGAAAGAAGAGGATGAGTGGCGTCCAGAGAAAAACGACAGAACACGACGAGGCTCCAAAAAGTCAAAAATGAATGGGGTGAGTTTGTGATAGGGATACATGTGTAGTAAATCATGAGATACTGTCATAAATATACTCATTGGGATATGCCTTGGAGGTTGATGCAGCTTTGTATAGCGGTTTCAAAACTATAGTATCTGCAAAAAAATGTTTATATAATTTTACTATAGCATGTAGTAGTCTCAGACTGGGAATTGAGTTTAATGAAAACATATTATATAATGGAGAATGTTGCATTACTACTGATGCTCATGGCTTTGCGAACCTACATCAGCATCCAAACACGGCGAATCTAACGTGTATAATTTTAAAATAAAAGACATCAAGATAAAGCACATACCAAAAAGATGTTAAAAAATATTTTGTTTACCTGCAAGTCATGTGACAATTAACCGACATAAGAGAACCATGAACTTAATTTTTATTATTATAACTATTGACTTAATTTTATTATTTACCTAACTTAAAATCTCAGGGTGTACTTCAAGTAAATATATATTAGATCAAAGAGGTTCAGCTGACAATGGGAGATGCACCGAGATTGCGGCTACTGAAAACAGTTTTGGGCCGAAAGTTTCAGAGGAACAGATGTTTAACTAGCGCATCTCTGATGGCACATTTTTGACTTTGTTCAGCATCTATTTTGTGCACACAATGTGGATAAGCTACAACAGACACAAGCTCTGGATTGACTATTAATTTCTTAATTTTAACCCTCTATGGGACTAATTGTGAAATCATTGCTAGAAAAAATAAATTACTATATTTTACATAGTTATCTACACCTCACCTTTGACCTTTTTTCATCATTTATAACTGACGTTACCCTATTAGGGTAAATTATTTTTGTCTGAAACTTCACATACATTCAAATGCATTTTTCACTCTCTGAAAAGTAGTTTAAAAGCTTTATTAATATTCCATTTTATCTTTTGCTTCTACATTTCATTTGGAACTCAAACTTGACACAAATTCAGAAGCAACTTCACTGCCTGGAAAAGTACTGAAACCATGTCTTAGTGTTTCAAAAAACATTAAGTTTATTGTATTGTAGCACAAGTGAAAATAAACAGGACTCCTCTTTTTCAGTGTACTCCACACTTTCTGCACACAACTCCATTTTGACTAGTCATTATTTTGAGCATCCCTGCTTGTCAGTGTAGTGACACCAATAGGCAGTGGCATCTGACCGTTGGTTGTGACTGTAAACAAATGCCTGACTTTCACAAAAATCTATGATTTATACTTTTCATCTCCACCATCACCCTCATGGTTTCTATTCTCCTTGATCCTTAACTTCATCCTTTCTTACTACAACCTCATTTTCTAATGCACTGCCATAATGATCAACACTTTCTGGAAAAGGTACAAGTTTTCCTCTCTAATATCTACTGATAGATGCCTGCTTTCAAACGCTCTGTGAAGAGCGTCACAGATTTCTATTTACAACATGTTTTTGAAGCGTTGATCATTGTAGCCAATCACAGACATATCTGTTGAGCTCGTGAACACAATGGCCAATCAGAGGTGTTTAAGAATCCACTCAACAGCGCTCAATGCTGGTATCGTCACGTTTTTAAAATCTCCGCACCGACTTGGTACCGAAGTCGGTACTTTTGACAACCCTAGTTCCAAAGCTGTATGAATTTTTTTTTTTTTTTAAATTTTTCCTGCTGAACACAAAAGATAATATTTTGAAGAATACGGGTAATCAAACAGTTGATGTGCCCTATTGACTTCCATAGTATTTTTTTCTTTTCTTCTCCGTACTATGAAAGTCAATGGGGCCACCTCGCAAACAGCTCGCGAGTATCAAATAGAGTTCGTTTTCACAGATTTTTGCACAAAATTGATACCTATATCTTAATTCTATTGTCTTTTTATTTGTCCAAAATGAACTTAAGGCCCTGGTTTAATTGATATTGGTTAGACAAATTACAATACTTGTCATGTGACCGAATGCCCCATTATTACCTTTAATAACATCTAGTAACATCTGGCACAGTTGCAGCTTGTACTTATTTTTAAAACCAATAGCATTAATAGTCATTGATTTTAGTTAAGATATGCTATAATACTAATAATTTGAACATTGATTTTTATTCTTTTACATGTACACAAACTTTTGTGGAGCATTAGGTCATGAATATTGCCTCAAGTCATGGAAATTTATTAGTAAAAGTGTGTATGAACCCTGTTGTTAAACATCTATTTTGTGGCCTTGCTTTTATTTAATCGAGCGATTTGTGTGTATAATTCGGTCTCCTCTAGTGTGCATGTCGGGGCCGCTGTGTTAACAAGCTTTGTCGCTGCCGCAAGGGAAAGCTGACCTGTGGAGAAAACTGCCTCTGTGACCATGAGAAATGTCGCAATATGGAGAACCGCAGCAGCGTGGTTAGTAGAATATGTTCTTTTAAAAAGCCGGGGGGGGGGGTGTCTGTTTACTCTGTGAATGGCCATTTCCTGATCTTATTTCTTCTGATATTGTCCTCAGGATCTCACCGAAATAAGTGACGTGTCTAAGGAGTCTGCTGTAATTCCTGAGGACCCCACAGCAGTCAGCCCTCGAGATGCTACGTTTTTCAGACCACCTAGTGTGCCACCTACTAAAAAGGTTTTGTTTTTTTTGTCTTTGACCATTTCTCTTTCTAAAGGAATAGTTTACACCATATGGAAATACAGAAAATATGGCAGAATATGAAAATGCAAACCTTTTGATGTTTGAGTAAATTAGGGTTAGGGTTTTAATACACATCTTCCATTGTGAACATGTTTTTAATTTCTGAATTAAATGTCACTGGTTCAACTGGATTGGTATTTACATTTCTTAGGAAAAGTAGTTTTGTTAAAATATACATATTTGGGGGTTAAAAACATCATGTGATGCTACAAATGTGCAGAAACCAAAAAAACAAACAAACGGGAGATATAGGATCATACAGACCTTTTTGATTGTCGTGATCAGTAAGTCTAAGTATCAGATATACTATAAAATATTTCAAAATGGATGAATAGATAAGACGGGTATATGTGAGAATAAATCAGGTAAATATGCTGGTTTTAAAATGTAAATATTAAATTAATTTATTAATTTATTATTAATAAATATTAAAAGTTGGAGTTCTTAGGATTCTTAACATAATTATAAACATTCAATGTTACAGTATAACTGAAAGCTATCAATTTCAACATTTATTAGGCTTTTAATTTAAGTGAACTTAAAACAATCTTCACACAAACCCATTATAATGTCATATTTGCATGTGTCCTGTCTAACAGGTAGGAAATATACAGAAATTGAATAAAGTTATCAAACACTACATTCTTCACTTCATAAATTATAAATGAAGTATAGATGAATCCTTATTAAAGCTACAATTTTCTGTTACTTTTGTTCTTTGATTAACAGAAATCACAGCAACTGGTTTATTAGGCTGCTGTCACTTTAAGAGCTGACGCTGCCGAACATGACGCGCATCTCATTTTCAAATCCACAAAACGGCCATTTTGGCATAATTGTGTGTGGTGTTTGTTCAAGCGCAAAAGAACTCGAAACTGGCGCGTGACTTTGTGCAGTCGAGTGTGTCACATGACGGGACATTCACAGACTGCGCATTCTCGTTTGTCTTGTGGCGCTTGAAAGGATTAAAAGCATTTGCGTGTATAAGAGCATGATTATATTATGTAACGCTAGCCAAATTATGATGGGAAAAACGGATTATGATTTAAACAAATTAGCTGCGTTAAATGTTTTTAACGTGTTAAACTGAAAAATCGCATGCGTTAACGCACTCATTTTGACAGCACTAGTAAGCATGCTTCGCAAGAAAGCTCTTTCTGATTCTGAAAAATGAAGCCAAAATATCCCAGTAACGGTCGTTGCTGATTACGTCAATCATGACGCTACCCTCCGTTTTTACAGCATCAAATAATTAACTAAAACTAAATGTATTGGACAAATGAACACTTGACTTGAACATGTGTCTACGTGATAAGAACTACCTAATGACACAATTATTCGAAGTGTAATTGGATCTTTTTAGTTTGGCTCGCGTCACATTTGATTAGATGGAGAGGGCGGGGTTTATGACCTATACTGAAGCCAGCCACCAGGAGGCGATCGAAACGATTTGGCTTCACTTTTCAGGACTTGTGCAGCACACTTTGTTACAACATTGAATCATTTTGTTTAAATCTTTTTCTTTTTTTTTTTCCCTCCTTTATCTTGGCCATTCTTATTTCTCACTGACCCTAAAAATAACAGCACACTGGTTTGGGAACATCATGAAGATAATTAGGAGTAAACGAGTACTGTATTTTATTATGTATCACAAACAGGAAATTGGAGACATGGGCCGCCTGCCTGCAGATCTGAAACTTGAAAAAAAGCCAGTCCTTGCTGAGAACGAGAGCGACAGCGACGACTCTGAAGCGATGAACAGCACTTCCAGCTTCCTCCGGAGGAACAAGAGAGGCCTAAATAACTTCAAAAACAGCTTCTTCTCTGGCTGCACACCCATCCGTGAAGAACATTAGTAGGACAGTTGTAGAATGTAATCGTTACGTCTGCTAATTATCTTGTCTTTTTGTCTGTCTTTTTCATGTGGTTTAAATGTATACATTTGTTTAAATTGGTAGTTTATCATTAATGGTAATTCATTCACATTAATGGTTATTGCACTAACAATATGAACTGTACACGTCATGCGTAATTTTTATAGACTTTTAAGCAGTTTGTATGACATTTGAAAGTCATGGTTGTAGATTTTTTTATTTCTATTAAATCTAGTGACTTCAATAAATAATTAATTTTAATTTGTTGTTTATTTCTTAACATATTGCTATGTTAAAATATTATCTAAGTGCACAATTCCTTTTTAAATTCTGCCTGGAAAACGGCTGTTTTAGAATGCCATAGTGCAAAATTCAAGGTTGCCCAATGGCGTGCAAATGGTATTTACTACAGTGGAAATTAAAAAATCCAAATAAATTTAAAAGTAAAACACTAACTTTTGGTTATGTCAATAAATCGACACAAAATACAGCAATTTCGCTCCAGAACTATACTCTAACTTCCCAAACAAGTCTGAGAAGCAGGGTTGCCAGGTTTTCACAACAAAACCCGCCCAATTGCTACTCAAAACTAGCGCAAAACCAGCTCAATCGCGTTCCGGGGGGTAAAATGTGCTTTTTAGCAGGGTTCGCCTGCTAAAATTCGCATTCCAGGGGCTAAATGAAAAAACAACCCGCAGCAACACTGTTGAAGTAGCCTAATTCTATGGGATAACCACGGACAAGCCCCTCCTACTTGGATTAAACCATTTAGAAATTAAAGGTAATAAAGAAATCTAAAAGAGACAAATAAATGTGATTTAACTAACTAGGAGGTAAACGGTTAATACAAAAATACCTCAGCATTTGAAGAAAAAAAAACATACTCAATGGATTATTAAAGGTCAGCGCCTTCTATTGGTGGGAATGAGATCTTTAAAATGGTGGCATTTACTGTGACCAGGTTTTGACCGTTTGGGATGAAGATGTTTCCGTACGCAAGTATGAACTTTTTATAATGCGAAGTGGTTATATCCATATAGACACACATTTAACATGACTACTGGTCTTGTTTCATTTCTTAATGCAACTCCTAAGGAGATACAACAATAAAATTTATAAATCATTAAACAGATGAATAAATGACATGATGGGGACAGGGACAACATTAAACCATACACACAATCCGTGACAGTGTTTATAGGCCATTCAAGTCAGATAATGTGACCTCTCTGAAACTGTGCAGTAAAATAGTTTCATATTAGATGTGCATATAGTATGGGATGTCCCCTATAAGAAGTGAACATTACTTTTTTTCCTACTTATTAAAAATGAAGTCTTTATAGGTGTATAAATTGGAATAATGTCATGTATCTCCAAAATGCTGCAGTGAAATGGTTTCATGTGAGGTATGCATATAGTATGGAACATCCCCTATAAGAACTGGCTGTTATTTTTGTCTACTACTTTTTAGAAATAAGGCCTTTGAAGTCAAGTAATGTGACATATCTCCAAATATAGTATGGGACGTCCCTTATAAGAACTGGCCGTTGGTTTTTTCTACTTATTAGAAATGAGGTCTTTACAGGTCTCTGAAGTGGAATAATGTAATATATCTCCAAAACACTGCAATGAAATGATTTTATAACAGGTATGCATATAGTAAGAGACGTCCCCTAAAATAACTAGCTGATATTTTTGTCTACTAATTAGAAATGAGGACTTTAGAGGCCTCTGAAGTAGTATAATGTGACATATCTCAAAAACGCTCAAGTACAATGGTTTCATATGTAGCAAAGTAGCCCAAAAGGGAAATATAAATAATTAACTATAACTCCTTATAATTAATTCAGAATTTCCGTTAAAGGTGCATGTAAACTAAAACATCAATGTTTTGCCTGATAAGGACAAATAGATATGGTTGATCATAAAAACATTCACCAGAGAATTATAAATACATAGATGCTGTTTTTGTCTCGCTGTAACATGTCAACAACAATAAAATAATGACTAAAGCTGCAAGAAAAGAAAAAAATGATAAAATTCATGGACAGTCTCTTGCGTAAGGCAAGAGATGGCCCATAGAATCACAGAGAGTCAGACATGACTAAAATGGTTAATGAGAGAGAGAGAGTGGGTTAAATGTAATATTTGTATTTAGGGGTTTGCTGTAAAATAAGGTAATATGTTAGCCCATATAAACACCTGTTGTAGCCCTAGCTGGGTCCCATTATCAACCCATATAGGCAGACTCCTGTAGGCTTCAAATGGAAGCAACCCAGTTTACCCATATGGGCCCTATATGAAGCCAATCAAGGGCCCCAACATCAACCCATCTGGGTAATCCATGTGGGGCCTCCATGGAAACTGAGTACAAAATTTGGCTGGATCCCAGTTGGGTAGCCCAGGTGGGCCCCAAACCCAGGTTTTTTTCCCCAAAGTTCTTTTTTTAAGGATCTTTTGGGGGTCCCTTAATGATTATGGGAGGTCCAGGACCCCCCAGCCCCCCTCAAAGCTAACGAGCTTAGCCTGAAGCTACCTCATGTCAAACAAAAACAAACTTTAACATTAGACATCAGCAGTTTTCACAGCAAACGCCAGCATTTTTTTTTTCTGTTTTTGTCATAACAATGCTCTCGTTGTGGCATTGCGACATCATGTGGTCATTATGTGAACGTTACGTGTGATTGACTGGAACTCACTGAGGTCTGAAGACATCAACTCGGATTTTCCCAATTCCGACCTTGTGTCAAACACGGCATAATACAACCTTATAATACAAATTTGACCTTATTCTCTCTTCTGAATGCTGTGTTCAATCTCTATATTGTCCCCTCTTTCTCTTTCTAACACTGTTAATGCAAAAACTCTTCAAAGCCTCAAAAGAACTTTTCAAACAAACAGCAAAATAGTCAAATTAAAAAAAGGTCCACCCAATTGGCCTTATGTTGGTGTAGCTAAAGGTTTCTTTTTGGTGCGCAAAGTAATTTAATTCCATTTAAACTTTTATCCGACTCAATTTTATCACAACCCTTAAATTTAGGTTGAAATGCCAATTAATTATTAGTCATTTATATAATAATTTATCCAGACATTTGATAATTCTATTTAACTCTAGGTTAGGATTAGGCAATCAGGTAGCGGCTTCAGTGAGGGGGTAATCATTTGGCATGGCGTCAAATTTAGATACAACACCAGCCATATACACGGATCTCACGGTCACAGACTTGTCAGTCTTAGTCATTTGACAGAGGTAATTGACTAATACTATTTAGATGGCCGCCCCTGCTTGTTATACACACTTTATTACTATCTGACCAGAGGTCATGACCACTACCAACTTCACCTTCTCTAATGGTACCTTTATATAATCATGCCATAGTTTCCCATGTACACTTAGCTAGAATAATATTAAAGTAATCAGAGGTTAAGTCTAACCCTATTTAGATAACACTTTTTTGTTTAAAACAGATATACCCATTATTAGCCTTTACAGTCTAAGTACACTTAAAGGCACAATATGTAAGATTTTCTTATTAAAATATCAAAAAAACACTAGAACAGTGTTATATATTTTGTTGACTTGTGTACTTACATTATCCCAGATGTTTCCAAGAATGTTTAAATCCAGAGAAATAAGCAATTTTACCCAGGACACGGACCGTGTACGTGCGTTTCCTCTCAATGACATCATCCCCGCGATGGAAACACAAAAGACGCTTTGGTATATTATGCGTTTTATTAGACAGGTGAGCAACTGTTTGGATACATCCATCGACAGAAAACTAATCATGTTAAATAGTTCAACACATTAAGTCTTATTGTTTCAATCTCGGTTTCTTTATTTACCACGAGTACCATGTTTTACCATACCTAATATCGATCTAGCTTATTGCAGTGTGCAACAAGTGTCTCATAGTAGCCGCTACGCGAACGCAGAGTAGCATTATAACAACTTTCAACAGATAAATGTATCTGATAGACAGCGCTGCGTTACCACACATACGCTTGACCGGACTGTGGCATAATAATAAAAACTGCTCTCGAGCCGTGTTGCGCTCGTCTCTCATTAGCAATCGCTCCAGCAGCCTCATTCCGCTCCAGCGGTTTTTAATCACACCCTGCTTCATACTACAGTAATGTTAATAAATCTTTAATACATTAGCTCATCCATGAACATGATTTCTGCCCAAGTCCCATCGGATTCTTTTCCACCGGATGTACACATGAAGACAACACCTCCCATGATTCAATAAAATCAAGCTGTCATCAAGCTACGCATTTGTTTTGAATAAGCGACCTCTAAAGGCGAAAAATTACATATTTTACCTTTAATTAATGCCTATTTGTTAGGCGGAGCTCTTGCCCCAATGCTGCATCCAAACTGGATTGTAGTCCATTACTACCAGATCGCAGATTTGCGATAACATGGATTGAACATAATCTACTAGAGTCGATCATTTCAGAGTAGATCAGAATAAAATCGAATGTAATAATTTATTATTAGCAAAGACTATAGAATAACACAAGACGTGTCACTCGTATTGTTTTGAATGGGAGAATGTGCAACGCGCAATATGGCGGAATAAGTCCCGCCTTCTAAATAAGAGCCAATCGCCGATTGGTAAAGCCACGCGTCACTGCAGCGGCCGTTAGAAGCTCCGGTTCCTATAGAAACAGTCAGACGCGCGCTTCCTATAGAGACGCGCAGTTAGGACTGCGCATGCACATTAGCTTGATCTAGCCTGAAATGCCTTTTTATGTCATGATTTAAGCGTTCAGAAACAAAATTTATGAGACAGTTGTTGTCAGATTTCATTGGTGATTTCAAATATTAAATTTAATTGAAAGCTTGGCAAACAGCTTTAGAGAAGTTGATGTTTCCCCATTCAAAGAGATAGGAGCTACACTTGCATGCCCGAGAGGCGTTTCAAAGATGGCTGCCGTGTGAAATGACTTGTCTTAAAGGGATTTTGTTTTTAGTCAGGTGAACATGTATCATGCCAATTACATAAGCAATTCGAAGATAATCAATACAAAACATCAAATGCTCAGAAATAAGTGTAAAAGATGCATACATCAAATCAGAATGATAATGCTAGGTGTCTTTCCTGAGCCTTCTGCAATATTTCTTTACGCAGACAATGACAAAACATCCTCCAAATGGAGGCACGGACTACAGCTGGAATTTGCATCAATCCAAGATCCCAGACCTGGAGAGTTTACACCTCATTGGGGACAGAAGGTAACTTGCCTGAAAGACCCTGGGAGATGAGAGTACATAAGCAAAATATCTCTAAACTGATTTACTTCTTCATTATTTTTCTTCCTAGTCTATGCCCAGACACTAAAATTTACAGAAGAGGATTAGGGCCAAGCAATAATAAAAAAAATAAAATAAAAAAAAAATAGAACCATCTCGAGATTAAAGTCATTATTAAGCGAGATTAAATTTCGAGAAAAAAGATGAAATAAAATATCGAGGATAAACTCATTAAATTTTAAGAATAAAGTCCTTATGTTTTGAGAAAAAAATAATTAAAAAAGTCAAGAATAAACACGGATTCGATCAGTGTCATGTTCATTGCATACTAAAAGAGCAGTCAAGCTATATTTTTAGGCTTTCTTTTAGTAACAAATATATTTGTCCGTTCAAGCGTAAATTCGCGCGCGCTCTCTGTGCGCGCTGTGGATGAAGCGCGTTCTCAAGTTCAAGGCGGCAGAGCAAAATACAGACAAAAAGTTCACTGCAAGAATGAAAAAAGTGGCGGATCTTTTAATATCACGGTTAATGCATTAAGCCACGTTTAACTTTTTGACTAAGTGATCCAGCTCTGTCATGTTCTCTAGCAATGAACATGACACTGTTCGAAGGCTTTTATTCGCGACATTTTATTTTAGACTTTTTTTCTAGAAATTTAACGAGTTTTTGCTTGAAACATAACGACTTTATTCTCGAAACGTAATGAGTTTATTCTCGACATTTTATTTTCGACTTTTTTCTAGAAATTTAACGAGTTTTTTCTTGAAACATAACGACTTTATTCTCGAAACGTAATGAGTTTATTCTCAACATTTTATTTTCGACTTTTTTCTAGAAATTTAACGAGTTTTTTCTTGAAACATAACGACTTTAATCTCAAAACGTAATGAGTTTATTCGCGACATTTTATTTTCGACTTTTTTCTAGAAATTTAACAAGTTTTTTTCTTGAAACATAACGACTTTAATCTCAAAACGTAATGAGTTTATTCTCGACATTTTATTTTCGACTTTTTTCTAGAAATTTAACGAGTTTTTGCTTGAAACATAACGACTTTAATCTCAAAACGTAATGAGTTTATTCTCGACATTTTATTTTCAACTTTTTTCTAGAAATTTAACAAGTTTTTTTCTTGAAACATAACGACTTTAATCTCAAAACGTAATGAGTTTATTCTCGACATTTTATTTTCGACTTTTTTCTAGAAATTTAACGAGTTTTTGCTTGAAACATAACGACTTTAATCTCAAAACGTAATGAGTTTATTCTCGACATTTTATTTTCGACTTTTTTCTAGAAATTTAACGAGTTTTTTCTTGAAACATAACGACTTTAATCTCAAAACGTAATGAGTTTATTCTCGACATTTTATTTTCGACTTTTTTCTAGAAATTTAACGAGTTTTTTCTTGAAACATAACGACTTTAATCTCAAAACGTAATGAGTTTATTCTCGACATTTTATTTTCGACTTTTTTCTAGAAATTTAACGAGTTTTTTCTTGAAACATAACGACTTTATTCTCGAAACGTAATGAGTTTATTCTCGACATTTTATTTTCGACTTTTTTCCAGAAATTTAACGAGTTTTTTCTTGAAACATAACGACTTTAATCTCAAAACGTAATGAGTTTATTCTCGACATTTTATTTTCGACTTTTTTCTAGAAATTTAACGAGTTTTTTCTTGAAACATAACGACTTTAATCTCAAAACGTAATGAGTTTATTCTCAACATTTTATTTCGACTTTTTTTCTCGAAATTTAACGAGTTTTTTTCTCGAAACATAACGACTTTAATCTCGAGATGGTTTTATTATTTTTTATTATTGCTTGGCCCTAATCCTCTTCCGTAAAAACTAAATGTTCTGGCAATAGAAGCACTATTAAAAATCCCCATGACTTTTTTTTTTAAAGGTGGTATTACATTATTTTTCCATGCGTGGATTTAAAATGTCTCTTTCCTATTGCCAGGATATAAACGTTTAGATAGGGGTGGTGAGGCTAGTAGGTGAGCACAGGCTGTTTTCCTATTGTTCGGTGAGTTTGAAAATAATACGGTGACACTCTCGACATCACTTTGGCTCGTTTCAGTGACTAGAACATACGTTGTTCAGTCAGTCAGGCTGGATGCTGGGTCATGATGCTCTCTAACCGCTCTATTCTTTCTCCATTAGGTTGAAGACTCAAGCTAACGATGACGAGACAAAAGGATGAATAAACAGATTTATGCGTTTCAGCGCATAACAAATGCGGGATGTCCGTGTCCCTCGGTAAAGGAACGGCGCCGTGATCACGTACAAGTTCGTGAATACGGAGAACGCGTATTATACGCAGGAATCTGTCGTAAAATACGTCCTGGGCTCTGTACTCCGGCGTGAAAGTAGAGAATACGAGTCTGAGTGCTTCAGATGATCGCATAGGATATTTTCTCAACCGCAACCGAGCTTATGTTAGCAGCCGCGAGCGGAACACTCGGAGAGTCCGGGGGAATCCAGTGGATTTCTGACGGAGGCCATATTATGCCGCTCGAAAATGTACCCGAATAATCGGATGACAGCACTCCGATCCATCGAAGGGAAACTTTTGAGCTCAGTTTACGCGGTGGGCTTGCAATAAAAGGACCCCGAGGCTGGTGGTGGTGCGAAGCGAGCTGTGGCTAGCATGCTGCTATCACACATGCAGCCGAACTACATCGACTGAAAGCTGCGTCGCTTCTCGGGTCGGCTAATGTTCATGAGGCGTGTGTGGGTCCTGCGTTCTCAAGAGCCCCACTCCCTTATAGGGAGACCTGAATCCGAGCTTCTTTACGGGCCATATATTTGCCTAGCCTGACTGTCATTTCATGTATGGATGGACGCGTGCATGCTTTGACAGAATCCTGCGTGCATCGTTGCAGCTGGCACAGTGCATCCCAAGGAGGGGCTCTTACTCTGGCAAAATATACATTGGATCCGTCGAAGCATTTAATTTGAGGAGACTCCTGTCTTCCTAAGAACACTACGTAAGGCTGCAGCGTACGCTACGTCTTTTCGAAGGAATAATATCGGGTGACATTGCAGTCTCTCCCCTCTCTCTCGGAGAGATATAACGTAAGCTCTTCTCGCTTATTACGTCTGTCAAAGGAAGGGAAGGTGGAGCATTGTCCGTCGTACGTGCTGACGCAGTGGGATTTCTACGTGTGGTCTGCGTTTCGACCCGCCCTTCCCGCGGTGACGGTGATGGGTCGGAAGCGGTGTGTCGGTGCAGATTGTTCGAAGATGGCGGCCGGGTGCTGCGGGGTGAAGAAGCAGAAGTTGTCGGGATCCCCCGGGGCGGGGGGTCCCGGCGGGGCGGGGAGCGGGGTAGCCGGGACCGGACATTGTGGATCGGAATTGGGGATCGGGTCGTCGTCGACTGTCGTGGCCGGGAACGTGAATCGGGTGAACGGCCTGGGGGGTCCTGGGGGTAGTAGTAGTAGCAGCAGCAGCAGCAGCGGCAGCAGCAACACCAATGCTCTGTCCCCAACTCCAGGAGGCTACAACTCAACTGGCCTCTCCCCGACTCTCAGTCCCGGACCTGGCTCGGGAGGCAGGAAAATGGTCGTTTCGGCGGAGATGTGTTGCTTTTGCTTCGACGTGCTTTATTGCCATCTATACGGATACCAGCCTCCTCGAACACCCAGGTTTACAAACGACCCCTAGTAAGTAGCAAGATGGCTATTTTGACCTGGTTTGACTCAACAACAGATGGTGTATTTCTTTTTTTCCTGTGCAGTAACAACGACATTTCGAGTTGACGAAGTTTTGCTCTTGGTCTTAAGTCTTTTTGTTATGTTAATTACTTTGTTTGATGTCCATACCAAATGCATTAACTTAATAGTTTAATCGCTAACCCAAGCCCTCCCGATTAAAAAAAAACAAAACAACAAAAAACAAAACAAAACAAACAACAACAGAAAAAAAGCTGTTGTCATGTTTCCAAACTCTTTCTGAGATGTTTTATAAAAAATGTTAAAATATAAACACCCGTTTAGTCGTATAGATTAATTTTATTGATGGTTAAATCAGATAGAATATATATATTTGTAGGCAAATATTGAGTTTAAAAGATTTAAGATGTATAATTTAGAAGATTGGAAGTGAAACTGTTGATCATGTGTCCGATAATTAGGAATAGCTGGTGTATTTTTTTTAAATTTTTTTTCCCCTCTGGAAGAGATTAAATGGGTGTTAGCCTGCTCTTCTTTATTCAAGACTCTCTGCAAGCTAACATGCTAAGCTATGTTAGCCAGCTCACTCGATTCACATTTCGGCGAATATTTGCCTTTCCCCCCTGTTTATTTACTCTCATTTCTCTTACGTTTTTTAATTCGTTAGATTTTTCAAGAAAACACCGAGTAATATTTCGTTTTGATTACAAGCTGTCGGTGGTTAGCTGAAGTAAGCTAGTAAGCTAATAAAACCAAAGAGTTGTTTACGTTCACCTCAGAGAATTTAAAAGCTCTTACAGTATTGTTCATTCAAGTTAGCAATAAAGTAATATCAGGACACAAAATAGCATTTCACATGTTAACTGTTAAATCACCAACAGTTCAATATTCTGGTGTGTTTTTTTTTTTTTGTTTTTTTTTTGTTTTGTTTTTTTGTCACTTGCCAAACACTTAATCTTTATTATTTAAGACCCTTTCAGGTAAGCTTTTTTCGATGACAATTGGTATGTTGAACATTATTATATATGTGTGTGGTAATACAAAGATTTTTACTCGAGCTACAGTTCGAGAGATTTTCTTTAAGCGCGTTAAAGGAATGTTTATCTTATCCGGTTAGTCAGGGTTCGTCGAACTAGGTAATGAATGAATATCTTCACTGCAGTTCCTCCCTCTGCTGTTGATGATAGCAACACTGACCCGATTTTAACTGCACACACACATATGCATGTCTTTAGGCAATATATACAACTTCATTATGTTGCTGCATTGAAGAAAAAAAAGAAAAGAAAGTTGTCTTAACAATCAACTGTTATTTGGCCATAGACAATTATTTGCAGACACCTTTTAAAAAATTCTGTTAGACGATTACATTTCGATTTGATTCTGGAGTATTTTGTTTGATATATTAATATTCTGATATTATGTGATACATTATATTTCATTAACTTACAAATGTAACAAAAAAAAAAAAAATTGCACATCCTGTAAATAAAAACAAAAACAAATAATGCGATAATCTGATGACGGCTTGACAACAGTCTAAAGTCTTTCATGCTTCTGTGATAAAATGTGCAATGTTTAAAATCCTCATTAGAAAAACAAAAACAATGACGTACTCAACATCATATTTGGAATATGGCTTAAAGGGTTAGTTCACCCAAAAATGAAAAATGTCATTAATTACTCACCCTCATGTCGTTCCACATCTGTAAAACCTTCATTCATCTTCAGAACGCAAATTAAGATATTTCTGATAAAATCTGATGGCTCAGCGAGGCCTCCATTGACAGCAAGATAATTAACACTTTGAGATGCCCAGAAAGCTACTAAATACATATTTAAAACAGTTCATGTGACTACAGTGGTTCAACCTTAATATTATAAAGCGACAAGAATACTTTTTGTGTGCCAAAAAAAAAACAAAACAAAAATAATGACTTTTCAACAATATCTAGTGATGGGCGATTTCAAAACACTGCTTCATGAAGCTTCGAAGCTTTATGAATCTTTTGTTTCGAATCAGTGGTTCGGGTCACGTATCAAAGTCACGTGAACTATTGAAATTTCGAAACACTGCCTCGTAACGAAGCCTTGTTTACTGAAATGACGTGACTTTGGTGCTCTGAACCACTGATTCAGAACAAAAGATTTGTAAAGCTTCGAAGCTTCATGAAGCAGTGTTTTAAAATCAGCCATCACTAGATATTGTTGAAAAGTCGTTTTGTTGTGTTTTTTGGCGCAAAAAAGTATTCTCGTCGCTTTATAATATTAAGGTTGAACCACTGTAGTCACATGAACTGTTTTAAATATGTTTTTAGTAGCTTTCTGGGCATCTGAAAGTGTTAATTATCTTGCTGGCAATGGAGGCCTCACTGAGCCATCAGATTTTATCAAAAATATATTAATTTGTGTTCTGAAGATGATTGAAGGTCTTATGGGTGTGAAGCAACATGAGGGTGAGTAATTAATGACACAATTTTCATTTGAGTGAACTAACCCTTTACATCTGAATATAGACCTTGAATTGAACTTGATGTGCAATGAAAAAAATAGTCATTGAATTGTATGAAGATTAACGAAGACTTGCTTACTGTCAGGATGAACCTTAATGCGAAACCGGAAATACTTTTACAAATAAGGGTACAGCCGTAAGATGTAAGTTATGGCTCTGATAATAAAGATCGTTTTGCTCAAATTATAATCGCGATTATTAATCATGATTATTCTCATTTGAAATGTGTGTGTGTATTAGGGCTGCTCCCGACTAAAGATTTTTCTAGTAGACTAGTAGTCTAGTAGTCATTCATTTAAGCCATTAGTCGACTAATCACATGTTTATAATTTTGGTCTAATTTTAGTTTAGTTGACTACTAGGGGGCAGCCTAGTGTGTGTGTGTGTGTGTGTGTGTATGTATATATGTATATGTGTGTATATATATATATATATATATATATATATATATATATATATATATATATAAAATTATCAAAAGGAATAATGTAATAAAGGCCATTTCACATATTGTGTCTTCTTTAACAGCCTGCACTTCACCTAATAGGCCTGTAGGATTTAATTTAACCAACTATGATAGCTTCATCACATGGTAAATCAATGCAAAAAATTGAATTGATTACAATTGTATTGATAAGAGTAAATTGAACACTATTTACAATTAATACGATTTCTGGAAATGCATGGCTTTGTTGAGTGATAAGACAGCAGCATGTTTATTAAGCTGCCATCACTTTAAGACCTAATGCACAGATCCAATATACTGATACACATCCGATTTTCTACCAGCTGTTTACGTTCACTTAAACGCAGGGTAAGCAATGTTTTTCACAAACACTTTGTTATACCTGTTTAAACTCCAGGGCTTTCACTGGCCCTGCAATAAAAATAAATAAATAAATAAATAAAGTAAAAGAAAAGAAAATGGGCCTATAAAATAAGCCTAGTTGTTTTTTTTTTGTTTTTTTAAAGTATTAGACAAGAAAACAGTAAATAATAAAATAGGAGCAAATAATCAAATTACAACAGCACAAACAAATGCAACAGAATAAACATAAAATAAACTGTGCTTTTCAGGTTATGTAGGCTTAAACAGGAGATTTTCAGGTACAGAACTATATAACTATAGATTCAACTTTATTAAAGTTTGTCAAGAGCAGTTACAGATGCATAAATGTTTTGAAATGAAATGTTGAAAATATAAAACGTTAAATACTGTTATTTGAAATTATTTATAAAATGAAAAGGTACTTTAAATGTGAAATTAAACCCGCCAGTAGGTGACAGCGAATCACTGTTAATGAACGAGTCATTGAGATTCAACCGATTCATTCAAACGGCTGATTTATTCAGGAAGTGTTGCTCAGAGATGCAAAACAATGCTGTGGACTTTGTTTGCAACTATTTTCGATGGCGAAATAGAGCGAAACAAGCGATTTGGTGTCTAAAATGTAAGTCACTTAATATAAACTGCTTGTTTATTAAATTGTATGTTGTATAAAATCAATGGCACTCTAAGTGTAATATTGGTTAACTACATTAAATTATATAAATATAAAAGACATACAGGGGCATTTTTGCCACTTATCTTGAATTCTAGGGCCATTCTAAATGCATTTTAATAGACTTAATTAAGCGTGCATCTCAATGGATGTTTTTGTTTGGTTTTTGTAAAATGAGGGACACACTCTATAATGTCAGATCGTTAAATCAACAATTACGATATCATAGACAATATATAACGCACACCCTACAGCACTAGCCCGATCGGGCAAATGACAGTTCCGTCAACTGTGGGCATTCCTTATTGTCGAGCCCTCAACTCTCTTCACACCCTGATAGCAATCAATAATGGAAGTGTTCTAAATATTAAAAAAAACAGACACTGGCTCAGAAAACACTAAATAATTAATGTCTCCTTGATATTTTTTCCGACACATTCATAATCATTACTTTTGCCGGTGTGCTGCGGCAAGCTTTATGCAGACATCCCACCCTGCAAAAACTCATTTCTGGGAGATGGCGCTCCCACACTCCCACATAATATAAACAAAATAATATTATACTATTATATGCATTTGCGTAAACCGCCTAACACGGGTTCTTTCATTCAGTAGTATTTGTGTGCCGAAAGTGATGTAGTTGAGTGTGGCGAAAAAGAGGCGAGGGTCTCCACAAAATCCTAATGCAAGTAGTCACAGAAGACCGCATTCTCCGTATTCTCGGTGCTTCATAACATAAAGGTTGAACCACAGTAGTCACATGGACTGTTTTAAAGATGTCTTTACTACCTTTCTGGGCCTTGAAAGTGGTAATAACATTGCAGTCTATGGGGGATCAGAACGCTCTCGGATTTCATCAAAAATATCTTAATTTGTGTTCCAAAGATGAACGAAGGTCTTACGGGTGAACTAACCCTTTAACACTAATGACACAGACAGCAGCAGGAATATTAGGCTGCTGTCACATTAAAGGATTAGTTCACTTTCAAATAAAATTTTCCTGATAATTTACTCACCCCCATGTCATCCAAGATGTCCATGTCCTTCTTTCTTCAATTAAAAAGTAATTAAGGTTTTTGATGAAAACATTCCAGGATTATTCTCTTTATAGTGGACTTCAATGGCCTCCAAACGGTTGAAGGTCAAAATTAGTTTAAGTGCAGCTTCAAAAGGCTTTAAACGATACCAGACGAGGAATAAGGGTCTTATCTAGGGAAACGATCAGTCGTTTTCTAAAAAAAATAAAATAAAAAAATACAAATGTATATGCTTTATAAACACAAATTATCACCTTGCAAGTGCTTCGCCATTCGGCCTTTCGTATTCTTCAAAAAGCTTACGCTGTATGTCCTACGCCTTCCCTGTTCAACTTGCGGAAACAAACAATTCCGTTTCTGGTAGACTATTAGAGGGCAGTCCTAGAAATTCCTAATATTCCAATAATTTCAGATTGTGTTAAAATTTTACTTTGTATTGTAGCACAGAGGTTGCATAAGTGCATTTATTCAACAAGCATAATCACAAACAATAAGGTCTAGATTCATGTTTGGATTTATGATAGTTTGTCACTGAGAGGATTTGCTCAGATTTAGTAGCAGAAAATACCACAAGTGGCCTCATGAAGGAACACTGTATGACACTTTCCTTTTAAAGTGTCTTAATTAACATTTAATTTTTAAAATTAAAAAGCAGGAAATGTAATTTGTTATTAATAAAATAGTTCAATATAAAATATTTAGATATTATAAATTGAAGTAAGACAAAAATTGATATTTCAGCAACTTTAAAGTTTAATTAGACCCATGTGGTGTATTTAATATGAATCAATTAGGGGCACAGATTTGCACTCTTATCTCTCCGCATACCTTCTGATGTTCATTCATTATTGAATGAAAGGCGCTCTACAAACATGCACCAACTAAAAAACGGCAGACTAAAAGATCGATGTTGGGATTTAAGAAATCTCCTTTCTTATTAGTGATGTTTGCAGGGGCAACACAAGTTAACACAAATACACAGTTTAAAAGGTTTACAAGGCCAGAAATAAATATAGATTAAATAAATTATAAAAATAAGAGCCTTTAGTGCTTTAAAGTTTTGAGCTGAAAATGATATCTTCTCATTTATTTGAAATTCTTATGACATCCTATGACCTGCTATTCATGTAAATTTAATTGTCACGTCAGTTTTTTTCTCTTTTTAACCCTAACAGTGAGAGTCTTTTCCCCCTTTTGACCCCTGTGTGTTGCTGTAACCTGCTTCATCAAACCCCAACTGTCAGTGAGGATTCAAGATGGATTGGAAAAACACATCAAAGATAGATTTCAGATGGTTCGCTAATCATCCACATGGGCCATTTCTGCCACTTGCAGTTATATTTGCTGCTTACTTTTTTATAAATTCATATTTTTACATCTGAAAAAACTTACATTTTAACAGTGTTAGACTTTTTATAGCCGTTATATGCATGTATGTTATTAAACTCACAAATTGTGTCGTTTAATAGAGCTGCTGACTACCGTAATCCATCTCTTTATATTTTTCCCCCCTCTTTTGGTAAGTCATGAAAATGCAAGCAAATAGTACAAGCACAAAAGAAACGCATTACATGCAAAAAATTAAAGACATCATAGTCAGCAGGAGATCTAATAGAAATCTAAGGTAAGCTTTAGTTAGCCAACAATTTTCTATCTGTAGATGAATCCAAGACCAAGATCATAGTCTTTAAATCTTCCGACAATTTAGAGGTCATTAACATTGACTTCAGAAATCTGTCTCTTTTTATTGCCAGTGAGTATGAAATTTTGGTGTTCTCTATAGGCGGCTAATACTAGATAAACACATTTCCTCCATTGTTGCCTTTAGCTTCTTTCAGCTGCACTTGCTATCAAAAATAAAACACTTTTTGGCCGAGAAAACTCTTGAGATGGCTATTCATGCATTCATAACCTCTTGTCTGGATTATTGCAATTCGCTGTATTGCAATATATATTTAAGTCCCAGGTGGCTCGTCTTCAATTGGTCCAAAGGGCTGCTGCCAGATTTCTCAAGAAAGGTTGCAAGAGTAACCATGCCACTCCCATTCTGGTCTGATTCTCCTATTCGTGTATAAATCCTTACATAATTTAGCTCCTCCTTATCTCTCTGAACTACTGTGCCCCTACAGCTCTTCCAGAAGTTTAAGATCTGGTGACCAAAGCTTACTTGTAGTAACGCAGAGAGGGTAGAGCTTTTTCTGTGTTGGTGGCGTAGATTGTGGAATAGCTTGCCTGTACAGAATAGAGTAGCACCTTCTTTATGAGTTATGTCTTTTTTGAAAACTCATCTGTTCTCCTTAGCATTTAAGGAGAATGCTAATGTTGGGAGAAACTGGGCAACACCAAGGAGGCAGTTCTCCTCTGGCTATACAGTCCAAATAGAATGTCAATAATTAAGTAGATATGTTACAACATTGATTGAACTGTTAGATTAAGTTGTCTTTGAGGTCCATCCAGGATTGAACATTAGAGTGGATGAGTATCCTGAGGGTAGGAAAGAATGCAAAAAAGACTAATATTGGTTTTGATGCTACTCAGTTGTTTTAAAGCAGGTGTGTGAAATGAGGTGTCCCTTTCAATGTACTTACAGCGTACTTACGAAGAAAGTACTGAATAATATAAGGTAACAACATGGGTTAAGATTAGGTTTAGGGGTAGGTCCACGACTAGTAACTAGTTATTACCCAGTTATTGTAATTACGACAATAAAGTATGTACATGCGAAGCAACATCGGCATCCGTTTTAAGGACTTCTTGCTCTCTAACGTCTTTCCAGCTCTGGACAGCTTTTCCAATTTGATAGTCACATGCCATCTCTCTTTCTACAGTCTTTCTACAAATGTCCTGCTTGCTCACTCTCTCTCCTCTCCCATTATGAGCATACACCGATGAGCCATTACATTATGACCACCTGTCTAATAAGACGTAGGCCCTCTTTTAGCCAGCAAAATAGCGGCCACACGGCGAGGCATTGATTCGAAGTCTTCTGGGGTATCTGGTACCATAATGTCAACAGCAGGTCTTCCAGTTTCCGTATATTGTGGGGTGGTGGTGATGTAGCGCGAATTCACTTTTCCAACTTGATTGGGTTCATGTCAGGCCAAGGCATTAGCAGAAATTCACCACCATGTTCCTCGAACCACTCCATGACTATTCTAAAAAGTGTGGCATGGCGCATTATCCTGTTGGTAATGGCCATTACTGGCAGGGAACACAGTTGCCATGAATGGGTGCTTTTTAATTGGGCTTGAAGTATCCCAAGAAAACGTGAACGGCACGTGAACAACCTACAAGGCGCGCCATTTCTGAGATTAAAGTTCCAAGGCGCCGTGCCATCACAATTTGTTCTTTATCAAACTCGATAACTTGGCAGCTTCTCCCATTCTGACACCGAACGCTCTACTGACTGAAAGCTGATCCTCTACTGCTCTGTGAACTGCACCTGCGGCACCGTTTGGTTGCCAGGCACACTCATTGGTCTGGGTTGGGGGTGGTCATAATGTAATGGCTCATCGGTGTATATACCCCCTATTGCTGATTTCCTATTGCCTTAGTTTGTATCAATCACTCCTCTCTTCCTTCTCTGCAAATGTCTCCACTGCTAAAACATACTACCACGAAAAAATGAACAATTCTTCTGACTTGTGCATGCTTTTTAAAACCTTTTCCTCTCTTTATCCCCCCTCCCTTCATCAACTCTTAACAGCTGACACCTTTGCCACATTCTTCATAAATAAAACAACAACCGTTAGAGGCCAATACTCCACACCACAAACTGACTCACATCTCAACAGTAAACACACACACACACTCTCCACTCCTACTCTCCTCTCCGTTCTCGGAGGCAGAAGTCTCATACTTTCCAATCACCCTACTACCTGTCCGCTTGATCCTACCCTTACTCATTTCCTTCAAGCCGTTTCTTCAGTTGTACCTGCACTCACTCACATTATCAACATCTCTCTTCACACTGGTACCTTTCCCACAGCATTTAAGCAGGCTCGGATAACCCCACTGCTTAAGAAACCCACTCTAAATCCAGCACTTTTAGAAAACTACAGACCCGGTATCCCTTCTTCCATTCATTGCAAAGACACTTGAGTGAGTTGTGTTCAACCAACTCTCTACCTTTCTTACACAGAACAATCTCCTAGACAACAACCAGTCTGGCTTCAAAAGCGGCCACTCAACCTGAGACTGCACTGCACTTAGTTATTAAAGCTCTAAGACTGGCAAGAGCAGCTTTCAAATCATCAGTAATCATCTTGCTGGATCTGTCTGCTGCTTTCGACAGTTAACCACCAGATCCTCCTGTCAATCCTCATGACAAAAGAGCATCTCAGGAACTGCACTCCAGTGGTTCATGTCTTACCTCTCAGGTAGATCCTTCAGAGTGTCTTGGAGGGGTGAGGTGTCTAATTCGCAACATCTTGCTACTGGGGTACCTCAGGGCTCAGTGCTTGGACCACTTCCCTTCTCCATCTACATGTTGCAGTCCTGCGTATTTGCCTTATAAATCACCTAAAATACCTCAATACCGATACTGAATCGATACTACTGCAAACAAACAAAAAAACAACAACAACTACAACTAAAAAGGTAAAAGTAATTGAATAATGTGACAGAACTTAAAGGGTTAGTTCACCCAAAAATCAAATTTGTCACTAATTATTTAACCTCATGTTGTTCCAAACCTGTAAGACCTTTTTTCATCTTCAGAACACAAATTAAGATATTTTTGATGAAATCCGAGAGGTTTAGATGTATTGATTAGGGCTGTGACGGTCAGCATAACCGCGGTCGTGGAGTGTCACCGGCGGTAGCTTGACGTGTGAAAATGTGAATAATTTTAACAAAATAAAGATGTTTTTTATTTAGTACTCTCCTGAGTAAGATATTTTACATAAAAGATGTTTACATATAATCCACAAGACAAAAAAATAGCTGAATTTATTAAAATAACCCCATTCATAAGTATGTGAACCACTGAACATTAATAGATGGGGGGTGAAAACATTTGGAATTTGAAGATCAAGGTAAATTGTATTTAATTTGTCTTCCGGGAAACATGAAAGTATTTTCTGTTGCTTCCGAAGGGCAGGACTAAATGAGAAAAAAAAAAAAAGTATATTTAAACAAAATAAGAAAAATTTGGACATCTTCATCCTGTTCAAAAGGACTCTCAATGCATCGTGTTTTCTTCTGGATCATCAGTGAATGTTTGAACCTTTTTTAATAGTTGTGTTTGAGTCCCTCAATTGTCCTCAGTGTGAAAAAACAGATCTCCAAATCATTCAGTCACTGCTGGAAAGGGTTCAAATATGCAAAAGATGGTGGAAAACTGAAGAATCTGCAGGACCTGGAGAATTTTTCTGAAGAACAGAGCTCAGTAATCTGTCAAAATGACAGACGGGCCTCATATTTTTTCCGTCACTGCTAAAAAAAAATAAAAAAAATAAAAAAAAATCGGTTAACGTGACCGTCACAGCCCTAGCATTGATTGACAACAAGAGTGTTTTGGTGCGCCGTGGATTGGTCCAATCAACTTTGTTTTTTCTCCTATCTTTTGATCTCCTTGGTATGTTGGGTAATGTATTAAGCAAGAATTGGGCAAGTGTCATCTGTTTTGTACCAGATTTGGATCTCAACCCTCATTTTGGGTGCAAAGCCCTTTTGTATGTGATTTTACCGGAAGCCGAACAGACTCTGACTCTGATTAATTGGTTTTTACCTTCTTCTGTGATTCTAGAATGAGATTTTGTTTTGTGGTAATTATACAGTATTTGCAGAATGTTTACACATAAAGTGATAGTTCACCCAAAAATGAACATTTTGATATTATTTTCTCACCCTCAAATTGTTCCAAACCTGAATCTCATACAATGAGTAAATGATGACAGAATTTTAATTTTTGGGCTAACTATCCCTTTAATGTCCTGCTTTAACTGTAAGTCCTGATTTTACAGATGCTAATAGGTGTTCTTTTATTTTCCACCAGCCCACTGTTTGTCACTTGGAAAATCGGCCGGGACAAGCGGTTAAGGGGATGTATAGGTACATTTTCTGCCATGAACCTGCACTCAGGACTCAGGGAGTACACCCTTACTAGGTATGCCACATCTTTGAAATTCTGCTTTTCTCTCTCTAATGTGTCTCCATTCATATCATGAAATGACTTATTCAAGCTTTCTTATTTATTTTTGGGGTTTTTTGATTTGGGCTTCTAATTAGATTTATTACCAAAATATGAGAATTTCCTGTTTTAACACACATGACTGCATCTTGATTTAATTTCTCTAAAAAAACTTCTCTAAAGGAACTATCCTTATAAAAAGTGGTGTTTTTACTGCACCACTAGCAGCACTAGCCCAGCTCCCTTTCTGTTTGTTTAGTTAACATTGTCCCACCCCAAACTATTGGTTAACCCAGAATTCTTAGGTTTAGAAATGTAATGTTTTGAAAGCGCCACAGTGTTTACACATGGGTGTTAAAGACTGTGTTCACAGGCATAAGTGGCCCAAATCTGATTTTTGTGATCTCCACATTAATTGTGCTCCATCTCTACTGATGATGATGATAATATTAATAATAACGAGGGGTCCATCTGGTTATAGAGCCCCCCTCTACATGCCCATGTATGAACCATTGCCTAGTCCTAATGGCAGACGAGTCTGACGTGAGTGAGAAAGTTCATGAAAATTCAAACATGCCAAGTACCTCAAAAAGACATGATTATATATAAAAAAGGATGAAAAGAATGTTTGTGTATTCGAGAAGTAATATAATACAAATAATAAAAAGATTTGAAGCAATTCAAAGAATAGGGATATTTCAGAGTTTGCTAAAAATGACAGACTTCCTTCCGGCAGTAGGTGGCGCTACAACTGTGACCCGCACTAGCTATATCAATGTGATCAACTCACAAAGCCAAACGTGTGTTAAGTTTGATGTAATTCACATGATGCGCTAATATGATATAGGACACTTCCTGTTTCCTTTTTTTTTGGTGTTTATTGCATCAGTATGGCAACACCGTTCGAGATATCAAAAATTCCTTCACAATTGAGCATCTTCAGTGCATTGGCATGTTTTTACCTAGGTTTGGTGCAAGTACAGGATTCCTTTAAATTCTTAAAAGTTTGAAATTAGAAACTCCTGATTTTAAGGCCATTAAAAAGGTTTTTTCTTTTTTGCTAGGCATTACATTTTAAGGCGAGGTCTTCAGTTTCTTCGAAAAATATATGCTTTTAGGCTGTGTAGCGCCGAGTCTACTGTAGGAAGAGTGTTTCAATTTCTACAGCATTCCATTTTCAGACATTCCAAAATGGCTGACTTCCGGTTGGGCAGAGCTAATAAAGGCCAACGGGAAATATGTTTGTCATGTTGAGGACAATGTCCCCACCCAAACCTGTGAATATTAGATAAAAATCTGTGGCAAGAACGGGGATAAACAAACCTGGAAAATATTGGGCTCTATGGAGTTAACTGGTCGCACCTATGACAAATGAATTGTAAAATCAGGGGGACCGAATAGAGGGAGTGAATTTCGAGGGGGGGATGGTGTTCCAGTTCAAACTGTTTTTTTTTTATTTTTTGGGAAAATAAAAAGGATTTCTTTCTTTTATTAACTCAATAGCCTATGAAAGTGCAGGGTCCCCATGGGTCTTTAAAAAGTCTTAAATCTTAAATTCAGTTTTATCAAATTTAAGGCCCCCCTCTTTTCCACTTAAACTGCAGTTACACCTTTTCCATTAAGGGACAATATTTGCCAGAAAAAAATAATGCTTTAAATAAAAAATTTTCAAAAGAGAAATATGCAGTAATGGTAAAAACGAAGTGATACTTTTAAATATTACATGTTAACCGCCATTGGGTGGAGTTAAGTTAGTCTTTATAAATGAGTCATCGAATCATGCATTCATTCAGTAACAAAGCAAGTGGCTGCATTTGTGAATGAACAAATTGTGAGTCAATGACCCAAAGCCGCAGATTTGTTCACGAAACACCGCTGTGTGCTGCAGTTCTGCTGTGTCTTTCGTTGGAGCCATTTCATTGCAAAATAAAGCAAAAATACTGACAATATGTACATCGCTTAATATTACCCTTTTGTATGTTGAACTGTTGTATAAAATCAATGTCATATTTGAAATCGTGTGGATATATTCGGGAAACATTGTAGTCTTGCTTGTATAATATATGATCAACATTAAAAACAAGAACTCTCACAGGGTATGTTTTTGTATCGAAGAAAGTTTTAATCTTAAATCTCTATAGACGGTCTGAATTAGTTCTAATGCTAGGAAGTGCTAAATCCCCACTTTTACATAGGTATATTGTCGAGAATAGCACTAATGTAGCGCGATTTGCTGGCTTGTGTGGATGCAGTCAGTTTTGACTGCAAAATATGAGGTAATTTGATTGGATGAGGCCGTCTGACTGACGTGTAAAGCAACCAATCACAGTTCATTTTGTTCTGCGTCATGTTTAGGGGCATAAAAATGTAACTGCGATGTCCCTACAATAACAGACCGGTGTGTAAAACAACATATTTTAAAGAGTCCATGCCGTAAACTTTACGTACTTCACATACTTTTGAAAATCCAGTGTTAGTTGATCCCGATAAGCGATCATTGTCACAGTTGTAAACATGACTGTGTTCTTTTTCCATGAGGGGGTTTGGCTTCATGACATCTTTGTTTGTAGGCGGACTGTTAAAGAACATGACACACACGTCTCCCGGACATCCTATAGAATTCAACCAATCATGAAGTGTTTCCAGTTAAGTGTGCCATATGCATCAGACGGTCTGTTCAGCCAATGGTCCGTGGGCGTGACGTCTGAGGCTGAGACGATTTGGCCCCTAATAATAATAATAATAAAACCAACAATGCACACAATGCACTACTGAAATATCTTAAGTCTATGTCACAATGTCAAGTAGACTTAAGTCGAAGGCACAATGGCAAAAAATTGGCCAAAAAATAAACAGTTTCTAAATGTTATGACATTTGGTCCTAAAAGTCTCTAAAACTTCTTATAAATGTTAAGATATAATTGTAAGAAATGGCCAAATATATAACGTTTACTTTTGAAGTTGTGAAATGTTCTATGGCACAGGTTTTCAAACTGTGGGTCGCAGAGTGGGAAAAGGCGGGTCACGCAAAGTCACTTGGCTGCAGCTAAATTTACATTTTGGTGAATGACACACAAAAACAGTTTAGTCTAAAGCCCTGTTCGGACGGGATTAGTTTTATGTGGGGAGGTGGAGTAATGTAATTTTATCACAGGACGTCTGTAATATTAATGGCCAATTCGCACGGGATAAGAGATCTCAGTAAAACTAGCAGAGGTGGGAGGGGTAACTCGATTTACGCACCGCCATCACCTCCCTGTTGTCATGTGGGTATACGCTGCTTCATGATACCATGTGCGCAAACACATATAATCTAAATACATAAACTATATAGAACCGTTAGGTCCGGTCAAACGATTTATTAGTTAAATTCTGATTTGGATTCTGATGGTAAAAGGCACTTAGCTAAAGCTAAAATTAGTTTTGTGCCTTTGACAAGTGTTTTTGATCTTCTTTTTGCTCTGAATGGTATGTGGAAAATACTTGAGGTTTGCCACAGACTTGTCCCACCACCTACAACAACTGAATGTTTCTTCAAGTGCTTCCATGCTTGAAAAACGTGCAGAAAACTACTTTTAAACAGGAAATGATGGCATTTTACCGTACATATATACAGCGGGTCTATTTTGAACGAGATTAGTATTACCTAAGGTAATTTTTACAGAATGTAAAAGTCGCCGTAATCTTTACTGACATAATGATTACTGAGATGGCACATTCGGACGGGACTAAAATCACTGGGAAGGTCTGGTAATTACTTTACCCCACCTCCCCATGTAAAACTAATCCCGTCCGAATAGGGCTTAAGGCTTCACGACATACGAACATTAAATAGAAATTGTGATATTGCTTGGTGTGATTTTTGAATTGCAAAGGCTGCGATTTAATTATATAAATACACACGCTGCATGTTTCGTAGTGAAGCACACTTGTGTGACTTCTCGGTTCATTAAGTGGCACGGTGCACATTATTGAGAAGAAACTTGTTCACCCCAGTCACTGCGCTGTATTCTGCATGAGATCGCATTACACCAGATAATTCAAATGTCACGAAAGGCTGTTTCTGGTCTGTTCATTCATCTGTCGTCTGTTCAACTCAACGCTGTTGTCTTTAAAAGACATGTTGCATTCACTTGCGTGCATTTAGCTACCTACCAACACATAAGTAAAATAAGTCTGTAAAAAGCATTTCACATGTACACATGTAACGAGCATGAGAGCGTTTTCTGCGCTGAACACCGCAATGAGTTTTAAAACAGTCGCAGCGTGGATCAGTTAATATCCGGACAGGAATCGAGGGCCTTTAAAAAGTTTTTATGGGCATATTTCATCTACTCTAGTGCTCCAAACGTAAACCAGCACATATTCAATCACGTCTTCTTAAAGTGAAATAAATGTGTATTATACAGCGGTATGTCTGATCGTGAATGCGATAACTCAATGGATTACTTTAAAAAATACAGTAAAGTGCCACCCCAAACAATTTTTTTCACCCACTTACATTTTAATATTCATTATTCTGTATACTGACTGTGTTGTAGCACTTGTAGGTCTGTGTTTTATTGGATGTTCTCCCTCCTCTTCTCCCCCTCTACACTAAAGCCTCGTTTCCACTGAAATTACCCGGAACAATTTGTCCCAGGAACCCCCCCCCATTTCCATAGCGGTCTAAAGTACTGTGAAGACAAGTCTGGTGTCGTAGGACTACGTGTGACTTCCAGTTCACACTGGATTTCATCCTTCACATATCCAGCTCGTCGTCATATATTTTTAAACTTCAATGTTGATTCGAATAGCAAACATCTCTTACTGCACGCACCAGACTTTTAAAAATGGTGGTTGAAATAAAATGCTGTGTGTAGTCAAACAATCGATGTTGTGTGAATTCAACCAATCAGCATGTTCAGCACCCAAGTCCCACCCCCGAAAGTTCCTGAACTTTGAAAAAGTACTACCTCTCGAGCAGAGACGTTTTGAGGGGAGAATTTTTTTTACCCGGAACTTCATTTAGACCCTGGTTCCTGCAGTCGAAACACACCGAGTACCACCCCCGAAGGCCCTAGTTCCTGGGGAAAGTTCCTGCGGTGGAAACGGGGCTTAACACACCTGTTTCTTGAGTCTTTTGAGATTTGAGGTTTGAAAGACCAGTGGGGGGTGGTTTCATGACACTTTAAGGGCTCCCTGCAGTTTCCCACCAAAATAAAAGCTTAATGGTTTAATGTTTGTAAATGAAGAAATTAAAATGTAAATATTAGTATTGAAATTTTACAGTTGTACTATAAAATAGTCATTAACTTCTGACTAAGAAAATGTACTATAAGTACTCTGACATCTGATATATCATCAGAATCAGCATAAACCAAGGAGGGTTACGGCACTGAGAGAATTAATTAACGTTTTCAAAAGTGTTTCTGTTAAAAGCCTTATATCTATTGAACGCTTGGTGGCACTGTCGTCAAACTTCTCAGGTACCTTCTGGACATTCTGTCAATGATCCCTACCAAATTTTGTGCCAAAATGTCAAAGAAAAAAAAAATTCACAATTTTTAAATAATTTTCTGACAAATTCAAAAGTAATGAACAAAAATAGTCATTTTCAGATCTTTCAGGTGCTTTTACCAGCTTTCTCATGTGCCCTCAGATTATGGTGCTAAAGTAGTCTAAGGCCCTGTCCACACGAACACGGGTATTTTCAAAACCGCAGCTTTTTCTATGCGGATTGGCCGTCCGTCCACATGCAAACGCAGTTTGGTCACTGAAACCAAACTTTTTTTTGAAAACTCTGCCTGGATGAAGATTTTTAGAAATTCCGGTTGCTCTATTGTCGCGTAGCCAGTGAAACCGGAGATTTTGGCTTGTGACATCGGAACCGCAACCAGTAATGTTTTTTTCCAGGCTTCTGATTGGCCAACATGGCTTTATGGTTAGGGTTATATCGCCACCTGTTGGTTTGCCATGCTCTTGACCACGCTTTATAGTGTGTTTTTGTGTTTTCATGTGGACGCGATAAACTCGTTTTATAAAAATACCTGTATACGTGAGGACTAGGCCTAATTTGTGCTTTTAAAGAGCACCAGAATGATTGCATTTAACTTCAACTTTAAAATATACAACATTTTCTTCCTGGGGGTTATGTCCTTGGCACCCCATAGAGGGACCAAGTCTACCTCTCATAGTCTCACAAAGTCTTGAGGGAACGCTGATGCGGTTAGCTTGGCAACGTTCTGATGGTGAACTTAAATAAAAACAATTACGAGTCTCACATTCAGAGTGCCATTTGGTTGTTTCCCCCCCCACCTGCAAATTATCTAGCAGGCTGAACTGGACTTCTCCACAGGCTGTCTTAGACATGCCTGGTTTACACTGTTCAGAAGGAAATGAACCTCCAGTTTACCTGAAGTTGCCTGTGCAAATAACTTACACTTGTACATGTCTTGCCTATAAAGAACATCTTAGACATCTCTATCTCTAGCAGTTGCTTGACCTTGCTTCCATGTCATCCATCTGTAGATCTACAGCCACATTCTTCCCGCAGCAGGGATGGAGACACCAGAGCAGATGCTTGTGCCTTGGCTCAGTTCAACCCAGTATTCGCTGCCAAATTCCCACTTCTCCATCCTCTCATTAACTTTGAAGCAGCTTATATAACCAATAACAATGTCTGTTTTCTTTCTTTTTAAGTAATGAGTATAGTAACGTGTGGATAAAATTGATCACAGGTCACAGGTGCTGCTGCCATAAACTTTTTTTAAATTAATTACAATCGTTGCATGTCTTTCTAACACTGCATATCGTTTGCTGTAAAGTGATAGTTCACCCAAAAATTACATTTTTATCATCACCTGTATGCATTTATTTCCTGTATGCAAATGTCTTTTTTTTTTTTTTTTTTTTTTTGTCCATACAATAAAACTTTAATGGGGTCCAGTGTTGTTTTGGAAAATGTTAATATAGATGACAAAAAAAAAAGTGTATTTAGATAAATTAAAGAAGTAATTAAGTGCATTTTTTAAATTGTGTTTCTTGAGGTGCATTTATGTTAGTAGGATTTTTACATCAAAAATATAATTCAGAAATAAAAAGCCCTTTGATTTGAACACTTAGTTAAAGGGGTCATGAACTGCATTTTTATATAATATTCTTTGAGATCCACTTATGTTAGCAAGATTTGTACATCAAAAAACATCTAATTTAGAAGTAATAGATTATTTTCTATCCTGTTTTTGACCCTCTCTTTGAAACACTCCGTTTTGATAGGCGTGCCGCATTCAAGACTTGGAAGTAAACACCCACTGCTATAATTGGGTAACAGTATTGCATATTAAAATAATTTTCAACGTCCCCACTACACGTGTGGAATTGTTTTGAAAACTTCCGATGTTCGCCATACATGTCGGAGCCAGAGTCTAAACCCGAATCAGAAGACGAACCTACACCTCAAATACCAAGGACACTCCAGTCTGCGACAGCTTGGTAATCATCTTTATTTATATTTATTCATTATGTATTTGTGAGGTAGTATTGTATTTTTTTTACATTATATTAGTGTTGAAACGAAGACGCTACATAAAAATGTTTATCTTGTTGCGTAGTTTGCCAACTGTGAAATATTTATGCGTATTACATATGCTTATTACATTATTACATATGGTTGTGACAAATAAAGTTTAAGTACTTGGAGTTACCACTTATAGTTGACAGGATAACTTGCGATGTTTTGTGTAAACGAACTATGAATGAATGTACCATCGTTTGTCGCACTGTCATTCTTAAATTCATCATTCATCATTTATAGTGAAGTGGACACATTTCAAACAATCTGTAACAGACAAAACAATAGTGACACGTCGTACAAACATTGCTACTTGCATTACTGTCGGATCCAATTTAGTCGGCACTGCATCATCGTTTAGTCTCTCTAAAAAGCCTGCGTCGGACTGTGCCTCGTTTAAAATCGAATCCGCATTAAAATTAAGAGAACAAACAAACAGTGTTTTTACTGACGCAATCTGGAACTTTGTTAAAAATAAAGTTCATCCACAAGGAAGGCAATGTAAAGACTGTTTTTCCACAACCTGGCACTCCAAAAGGTCTTGTAATCCTTAGAGGCATCTCTATCATTTTTGTTGCTTGAGTAATCCAGTGTTTATATCTCTCTCGTATTTACTACTACATGACATACGTGAATTGGGCGGGGCTAAAGAGGCAATGATGTAGAAGTAGGCGCTGATGATCTTCCGCATGATCGTCTTTCGTCACACTATTACATCATACTGAGACAAAATCTGAAACAAGTCTTTTTGGGATCTTGGTTTCAATAAAAGCTGTTTTTGGACTGAAAGTTGCAGGATATTTTTATAGTACAAAGTCCTGTTATATGTTAAAAGATCAAGTAAAATTTGATTTCTCAATTCATGACCCCTTTAAATGAGCAGTCTGTTGTAGTAGTAGTTCTTTTGTCCGTCCATATAATGTCCACATAAGTGGGCAGGGCTAAAGAGGCTGTGATTAAGGCCCGGATATACTCATGGCGAAGTTACTTTTCGTTCTTCACTTAGGGGTAGGGGTGTAATGATACCCTCATGTCACGATTCGATACATATCATAATATTGAACTCACAATACAATATTATTGTGATACTCACAAGGCATATATGGTAAAAGGTTAACAAAAAGTATACTGTTGATTTAAATGCTACATTTGGTATTACATTAGGAGTGGAAATGAATAGGCTTCGATTTGGTGCTGGTAACCCAATGCACAGGAAAATGGTGAACAGAATAAAAATATTTATGATTCTAACGTTGAAAACGTTTGCGCACTGTCACTAACTAGATATACACTGCTCAAAAAAAAAATGAAAGGAACACTTTTTAATCAGAGAATCGCATCAAGTCGTTTTAAACTCCTGGGATATTGATCTGGTCAGTTAAGTAGGGGGGGTTGTTAATCAGTTTCAGCTGCTTTTGGTGTTAATGAAATTAACAACAGGTGCACTAGATGGGCAACAATGAGACAACCCCCAAAACAGGAATGGTTTTACAGGTGGAGGCCACTGACATTTTTTCCCTACTCATCTTTTCTGACTGTTTTTCACTAGTTTTGCATTTGGGTAGGGTCAGTGTCACTACTGGTAGCATGAGGCGATACCTGGACCCTACAGAGGTTGCACAGGCAGTCCAACTCCTCCAGGATGGCACATCAATACGTGCCATTGCCCGAAGGTTTGCTGTGTCTCCCAGCACAGTCTCAAGAGCATGGAGGAGATTCCAGGAGACAGGCAGTTACTCTAGTAGAGCTGGACAGGGCTGTAGAAGGTCCTTAACCCATCAGCAGGACCGGTATCTGCTCCTTTGTGCAAGGAGGAACAGGATGAGCACTGCCAGAACCCTACAAAATGGCCTCCAGCAGGCCACTGGTGTGAATGTCTCTGACCAAACAATCAGAAACAGACTTCATGAGGGTGGCCTGAGGGCCCAACGGCCTCTAGTGGGCCCTGTGCTCACTGCCCGGCACCGAGGAGCTCGATTGGCATTTGCCATTGAACACCAGAATTGGCAGGTGTTTTTCACAGATGACAGCAGGTTCACCCTGAGCATATGATAGACGTGAAAGGGTCTGGAGAAGCTGTGGAGAACGTTATGCTCCCTGTAACATCGTTCAGCATGACCGGTTTGGTGGTGGGTCAGTGATTGTCTGGGGAGGAATTTCAATGGAGGGAAGCATAGACCCTCTACAGGCTAGACAATGGCACCCTGACTGCCATTAGGAATCGGGATAAAATCCTTGGACCCATTGTCAGACCCTACACTGGTGCAGTGGGTCCTGGGTTCCTGCTGGTGCACGACAATGCCCGGCCTTATGTGGCGAGAGTATGCAGGCAGTTCGTGGAGGATGAAGGAATTGATACCATTGAATGGCCCCAACGCTCACCTGACCTAAATCCAATAGAACACCTCTGGGACATTGTTTTGGTCCATCCGACGCCGCCAGGTTGCACCTCAGACTGTCCAGGAGCTCAGTGATGCTCTGGTACAGATCTGGGAGGAAATACCCCAGGACACCATCCGCTGTCTCATTACGAGCATGCCCAGATGTTGTCAGGCATGCATACAATCACATGGGGGCCATAAAAACTACTGAGTACCATTTTGAGTTGCTGCAATGAAATTTCAGCAAAATGGACTAGCCTGCTGCATCATTTTTTCACTTTGATTTTCTGGGTGTCTTTTGAATTCGGTCCTCTGTAGGTTGATCATTTTCATTTCCATCAAACGATGTAGCATCCTTTCGTATCTAACACATTACCCTGTCCATATCAGTATACATATCCAGCATGAGATTTTTCCCCATTGAGATCTGATGTTTTCAAAGTGTTCCTTACATTTTTTTGAGCAGTGTATTTAAAATAATGTAGGCCACTTTTTACTGGTGACAAGACATTTTGCATTATTAGGACCCACAAATATTCCCCTATTCCATTATTATACATTATTTTCAACATTATATATAGTAGTGTAATGTAGTACTGACACAAACTCTGTAAACTAAAGTCATTTTCATTTTGGGTGAACTATACACAATACAGATTGTCACGGTCCATGATAAATATTGTTGCATTTTTGCATTGTGATATATTGTGACACGATATATTGTTACATCCCTACTTAGGGGTAAAAAGAAGACCAAAATATGTGACTTGAGATTTTTCTTTTTTATGAAGAGATGTTTCACCTAAGGCTGTGAGATATAACTAAATATTTATATCTCCTTTTTTTCCAGATTTTGACAATATTCAATATGTATCAATATTTTTGATATATTACATAGTGTGCTCTCAATATTGACTGTTCATTTGTTCTATTGTCCCCTAAGTACAATTAAATGTTAGCAAACATGATGTACACATAATTGTTAAAATGGAAACTTTTAAACTTTTCAGTTCATAACACTACTCTTACTCTCGGCTAACTGTGAATGATTGTCAGCTAACGCAGATTATCTCCAAATGCCCACACATCGATTGTTTAAATGACCTGGACTGCATTTTACGAAAGCCTTATAAGCATAATTAGATGGAAGAGACCACAGGTGCCAGGCTTACAATGCTTTTGAGAAACACGGCTCTGGCCAGCATAATGCTATATCATTAGTAATCATTAATAGTACAATCAGTGCACAAACACAAACAATGGCCCCCTTTACATCTAGAATTACCATCTAATTCGTATTGAATGTGGTCTCAGGGGCCGTTTACACTACACCGTTTTCCACTAAAAACTGCTTCTTTTTTTTTTTTTTTTTAATGCGTTCATTTACACGACAACGCTGTTTTGGGAAACGTTCGCAAACTTTTGAAAACGTATTTCAAAAAGTTTTTGAAAAGATACCATTATCATCTCCGTGTGAACTACATTAAAACCTGAATTTGTGTAAACAGTGATGTCATGCACATGCGTATATGTGTTCAGTCTCTATAAGTTGCGTAGTGTTTCCTTACATCAGCTACTGGCCTGGCACGAATAATAGTGTTTTTAGTCGTTTTTCGTTGATCCGTGTGTACAGGAACCATTTTGACAATGTTGTCGCCTGCATACGAAAAATGCAAAGAAATAAACCTTCCTTATTTAGTACATCATTGTCGTGTAAACATACCCTAATTTGATCCAATCACAAAAAATAAATAAATGGTAAATCCTACATGCCAACTTTCCAAATGTCTAAATTTGCCAGACACAGTCTAAGAAAAAAAACGTAAAAGTACATTGATTCTTATATAGTTCTTCTTCTTCTTCTTTTTTTCCTCTGTGCAGTCTGTTCATTTACTGTTCATGTCTTTAAGCACGTCCTTTTGGAAATGCCCCAAATATTCTTAGTCATGAATTAGGAGGCAGATGTCTACACGGAGCCGTTATAACAAGCATTGACTGCATTACCCTGTTTTTGGTGAAGGAGAGGTCGGGGCGATTTGCTTAACATATGATGCTGCTGTTCAAACTCTACTGTGCCTTATGCTCGTTTGCATCACAATTTTGTGCGTCGCTTTGTTCCTTATCAGGACACTTGATCTTAGCTTGGTTCAGGTGGGACAATAAAATGTCAATGCTTCAAATCTTTTAGCATTTTATTGGCCTGCCGTACTGTGCCATGCACACACTGACGGAGGAACAGTCAAGCTTGAATTGACTGTTCAATTAAACATGAAAAGTAAAATAATTGTTAAAAACAAGCAACAGTGGACTGATGGGGAATGTTCACATGGATGTGTTTTTGCATTAGAACAGATAGCAGAGCAATTTATTTGAAAGTAGGTTTGTTGTGGCACTGCTACTCACTGTGTATTTGAGAAATTTCTAAGGGAAATCCCTCAGTAACCCTTTCATACTGAACGTGGAAATTCAGCGCGAATATAGTGTGTCTACACATTATTTTGTGGTTGTGTTTTATTAATTTATAAATATTGCATTCTAGTGCCCAATTATTTTGTGTTTTACTTTTAGGCCTATGATGTGCAACCGGATGATTACAAATAAAATATTCTAAAGAACTATGGCTTTCAGCTCTTACATTCTGTTCATAATATGTTTGATATAATAACTATTGTTATCAAGTAATTTTGTTCGTTAAAGGATTATTTCACTTTCAAATGAAAATTAGCCCAAGCTTTACTCGCTCTCAAGCCATCCTAGGTGTATATGACTTTTTTCTTTCTGATGAACATAATTGGAGATATTTTAATAAATATCCTGACTCATCTGAGCTTTATAATGGCAGTGAGCGATATTAACGATTATGAGCTAAAAAAAAGTGCTTCCATCCACATCCATTCATCATAAACGTGTACACCATATGGCTCCAGTGGGTTAATAAAGTCCTTTTGAAATGAAGCGATGCGTTTGTGTAAAAATAAATAAATAAATAAATTAAAAAAATCCATATTTAACAAGTTAAATAAGTCAATATATCTAGCTTCCCTATTCAACAAATGAAGAACTCTTGC